>WUQG02187539.1:0-22367 GCA_011317285.2 Androctonus mauritanicus
ATTTGGTTATAATGACTCCGGTAATAAGAGTCAGTGACTACTGTACTTGGCTTAGAGTCACTGCCGTGCCTCTTGATTTTATCCTAGTTTTAGCTTACTTTTCGAACGAAAGTGAGATTTGTAAGATCACCTGTTTCTGTCGGTCCATATTTTAAAATAATTACTATACAGATTTTGTACCCCAAGTTCACCAGTTTTCAAATCAAAATCATCCTTTTGCAAATCAAATTCACCGGTATGCAAAATAAGTTTTTATATAAAGTTCTTCCTCCGGATCTTTTAATTTCTGAAATAAAAATTAATGAAAAGTTATTAAAAAAAATGCAGTCAAAATTTAAATTTCAAGCCACAGCTTATCAAAATTATTCACTGAACAATCAATGATTTATTGTAGTAAAAGTCTTCGTGCAAGTATATTGTATTTCGTTCAAACCTCAGTTCTAAGGAAATTATTCGCTTTCATAAATTGTAAGAATTCCAGACAAGTTAAATGTACTGTTATCAATTTGCCTTTGTGATAGTTTGAATTAGTAAATTACTTTTATTCAATTAAGACGTTTTCGTAGTAAATTCCTAACACTTTCAGACCTATAAATTAATTAATTTGGAAGTGTTTACAACGATTACATCATCTACTGACTCAAGTTCTGGATATCGGTATCAGAATCATCGAGATCCTGGTCAAGGAGCCCTGTTTTGACGTAATCGTCCACTTGCATACGATCGTATCTGTTTAGATAAAACATTGTAATAAAGTATTGTAAAGATGGTAAAACTTACAGTGAATCAGCTGAAATCACGCTGATATTAAAACACTGCTATAAATCATTATACAACACATTATGAATAAGTTAAACAAAAATGGTGATGTGTTGATAGAAAAAATCGCTGTGGTAAAGGAAATGTTAAATTAAGTGCAGCGATATCAAACAAAATTGTGAAAATAATAGAAAAAAGAAACCTGTCAGTTCACGGAAAGAGAATAAATTTTAAAGTATTTCATGTATATCTTTATATTAAAAAGATGAAAGTTTAAATTTATTAACAATAAATTTACATATGATTTTATTTTGATTACGAAAACAGATAGTTTTATAGAAACACTTAATTTGCAAGAGGATGAAGTTGATTTACAAATGAGCGAAGTTGATTTGCAAACAGGCGAAATTGATTTGCAAAAGAGTGGACTTGATTTGCGAACGGATAAATTTTTAGTGAAAAATCTGCATTTTCACGAAATTTGAAAAATAATGTTCTACTATTAAAAGTATTCTTAAAGACATCATTCAACTCTCTAACTTCAACCGTTCAAAAATGACAGACGTACAAATTTCTGAAATTCTCTCTTATTATATCTAAGCCAGTGGTTTCCATACTTTCTGTGTCTGCACCCCTATTTTCATAAAAAAATTTGGTACGTCTTCCTCATTTCATAATAGTCTAATTTTATAAATATTTTCTATTTACAATTTAATACTACAAAAATATACCATATTTTGTATAGTTTTTATGCATAAAAAATATATCTCACCGAAAACATAAATGTGAAATAATGGGCAAAGTTCTTTTCTACTAGTTTGTTTGGCCACCAAAAGAATAGAAATTTAAAATGGTACCAAGTTCCATTCCAACCCCAATATCGAAAAATGAGAATTTAAATACTGACAAGTGAAATAAATTCAATGTAATGTTATCTTTTCAGGGTTTTACTCTTGAAAAGTTTTTGAGTTATATTCAGTTATTAACCAGCTATCACAGATATTAAAACTCGCCAAGTAAAACCCTGAAGAGGGACACTATATTGAATTTGTCTCAGTATTTAAGTGTTATTTTTCGACATTGGGGTTAGAATGAAACTTGGCACCGTTTTAGATTTCTACTCTTTTGGTGGCCAAACAAACTAGTAGAATAGAGCTTGACGCATTTCTTCATTTATGTTTCGATGGGATATCAGTACTTTTTGCTAAGTTGTTATATTGAATAAACATGCTAAATAAATAATAGTCTGAGATGGAGAACTTGGCAATTTTTCATATTTATGTTTTTGGTGTGAGAAATATATACATGCGTCCTCTAGGATGGCGATGTAATTCAACTAACACGAATCTTTATTTTAATTAAAGGTTCGTGATAGTTGAATTCTTCATCGTGGTTTGATTGAAGGCATGTATAGGCCTATGTATTAAAAACGTATGCTATATATGCGACACCCACTGCCAGATGCGACGCGACGCGCTCGATCGCTTCGATGAAGTAAATAATAAGTCACAAAAATAATTGAAAAATTGGCATTTTCAATTTTCAGAATCTTCGTTTTACCGGTATCCTAAGACTTGTGTTAAATTTCAAGTCTCTACGTGTACGGGAAACACACTATAATTTTGATGAGTGAGTCAGTGTCAAAATTTGCGATTTTCTGGGGCCTCTATCTCCTAGACACTTTGAGATTAAAGCTTGAAATTTTTACAGGGCCATGAAGAAATAAAGCTTAACAACTACACAATTTTCATGTTACTACTGTAATCGGAAACAAAATTATGGAGGTGGCAAATAGGATTTGAGTTGGTTCTTGTAAATATACATACGATTTGCGCTGCGGGAACTTGGCCCAGCGCATTGCAGTGCGTCTTGATATTTACGATGATGTAATAATTTTTAATACAATTAAATAAATCTTACAAAGAAAAAACAGAAAAATAAAATACATATTTAATACAACATAATATTTAATTGGATGAGTAGACTGGTTTTTCAACACAAATTATCTCAAATCGGATGCCATGAAAGATATCCCTACTCGCAATTCTTTGTCACTCATTAAATGAGATCGATATTTTATCTTTAAAACAGCTATAGCAGAAAGTTTTTGGATATATATGTAGTGTATTCATAACCATTTTGACGATTATTTTTTTCTACATCAATTTGAATCTATTTTTGTTCGTTTGTCTCAAAAATGATGTTTTTGTTAATTCTTGCGCGGCCCTTTGCAATAGACTCGCGGCCCACAATTTGGAAAACACTGTCTTAAGCTATTCATTCGATTTTTATGAAATTTAGCAGTTAGATCAAATTATGATTAATGATTGCGATAATGCATAAATTAGCCTTTTATCTTCAAACTTTTAAAAGTAGCGAATGTTCGATTTATTGACGTTTATTTAATAAAATACTTTTCACGATATATTCGATAAATTGTGTGATTAAAGATGATTTTGATTTTATATTTTAATTTCTTAATTTTAATCATTTCAAAATAAAGAATACATTTGGAAAGTAGGCGACTATTTCTTCCCGGAACTGCTTGTTATGAAAGGAATATTTAAATATAAATTAATAAATATAAATCGATATGGTTGTCTTGCGTTCAGATGCATATATCAGCATATTGTATGCTCACATAATTTTCGATTGCAAAGCGACATCAGAAGTTTTCGTAGATGTTTTCAATTAAATTAACGAAAATGATATATGATAATTTAATCCTTATTAAACGTTCTTAAATATTAATGTTTTTAATTTTATGAGTTTAGAGATTAATTAAACTTTACAACCATTAGAATGTAAATTTGTTCTGTTTTAGTGTTTATCAAGATCAGTAGCATATCATTTTTAAGCAGATGTATATTTTTCTTTTTTCCTTTATTACATCTGTTCCCAATCTGAGGTAGTCTCCAAAATGGGGTACTCGAAAAAAATTGAATAATGACAGAAAATATATTTTATATATTAATCACAAACATTTTGCTAATATTAATGGTACAACTTATGAAAATGGGCTGTGTAAGAAGTACAAAGGTTGGAAACTGCTGCTTTAATAAAATTAAAAAAAAAAAAAAAACATTGTATCTTATACAATGTCGTACAAGTAAGGATGAGAAAAAAAAATTTTCAGTTCTCTAGAAAAAACACAACAATTTTTTTAATTATTAGATCTTTATTCATGGTTAAAAATATTGGTAAAGTAAGAAAAGAATTATCGACTCAATGCCAAATCCTTTAATATTATTATTGGATTCTAAACTATAATTAAAGAAAACTATGCGAGAAAACTATAATTAAATATTTTATCATGCAGAAAACATTTTTATAGCGATTATGCATGCAATGTCAAAAAACTCTTCGTTTCTTAACAGAAATTCTTTCAGGAAAAATTTTGAATACTTTATTATTGGACACTCATTTATTATAATTATAGTGATAGTTTTTACTTTTATAATTGTCAATACAGCTTTTTGTAGATTCATTTGACCCAGTTTTATAAACTTTTCCAATAACTATATTAGTACTTAATGAATAATAATAGAATTTATACACTGCTTGAGTTTATAAATTTACAAACTCAAGCAGTCTTAATATATAATCTTATTCATTAAAAGAACGTATCTAATATTTCAGTATGATATCAAAGAAGAAAGGAATAAATTTCTAATGATCTCTTGACTATATCATAAAGGAATTATGACATAGTCAAGAGATTATGATAAACTTGAATCTATTTTATAGCAGAAATATTCAGCATTTTCTCTAAACTTTTATTTGATGATATTCATTCAGCCATAATTAAAATACAATAATGTTATATAATATATATTATTCTGACTTGTTTTTTACATCATATATGTTGAGGACAGGATAAAGCCAGTCATTTCCTAAATTTTCTATAGGATTTTTTAAGAAATACTTCCATAGGATTAATAAATGTGAATCATCTGTCATTTGATGTTTATTCTTAATGTTTACATTTAATGTCTAATGTGGCAAAGCTTCGTGTCACTATCTGCCATTTAGGAGAATCTCAAATACTTGAAAGCAGCAGTTAGTTTCTTTCTGGGTCAATAAGTGTCGCGTCAGTTTTTACGGGTAACATTTTACTATAGACCTACACTAAATTTTATGTATGAATCCAGTTCAATTTTTTGATGATAATTAATATTTTTAAGTGAAAGAAATATATTGAGAGCTGGTGGAATATTAAAACAGTAACAATATTAAAGTATAGGTATTAGAATCAGTGGCTATCAGAGGGGGGCAAGAGAGGCTGCTATCCCGAGCCTCGCGATTTTGGGGGCCTCAATTTATAACTCGATATATTAGAAGAAACTATATTTGTATACTTTTATACTGTTCAAGCTTCAGTGTTTGAAGTTCTCTGTGAATGTTTTCTCTTTTCTTTTACAATTCCCACTTTATATTTGCAATTTTATCTTTTTTTTTTTTTTTTTTGAAGCGCCTCAAAAATATTAGTTGCCTCGCATTTTCTCTGAAAATCCCTGAAATCACTATAAATGTGATGATTGATATTATTATAATAACAATAACAGCACTTATTTTCAATTAGTTTTAACAAATTTAGTTATTTGAATGTATCAATCAGCTACCATTATATGATTTTATATGAATAATTTTAATGGCTTTAATTACACCATTTATAAAAATAATCATACAGGTAATGACGAAACAGACAGCATAATTAGAAGAAACCACTTATAATTATTTTCAACATAACTTTAAGTTATTAATAACTATAATTTCGTAACACACGAACGATAATTTAATGCTGCATTTTAAATTCATTTTCTAAAGCAACGTGTAATGATTTTTTTATGAATTAAGAGTATATACAAAAACATTTACTAATTCAAGCATCAGTTATCATATTAACCTAAATAAGTTTCAAAATTCATTAGCCGTATTAAAAACATTTATATATTAGACCAATAAGTGCTTTTTTTTGACATTTTAGTTACTCAAAGAGTCAATGATACAATAGATTCCCAGTCGCATGATAATTATAGTAAAGAAATTCAATGAGTAATAATTCTGCATAGTAACAATAGTATATTAAATAATAGAGATACTAACAAAGATTTGTTGTTTAATTATTTTATCAATACCGATATTTGAATAACGAAAAAAAAAAAATTACCAGGATCTCGGAGTCTAAAACAACTGCGATTTAAAAAGAATAGATAAATTTTTTGTGTTTATAGATACAGACATTTAATTAAACAATAAATTCTTTGTTTATATCTCTATTATTTAATACATTATTGTAACTATGCAAAATTATAACTCATTTAATTTTGTTTTACTATAATAAAATAGATATATATTTTTTATCAATACCGATATTTGAATACCAAAAAAAAAAAAAAAAACAACCAGGATCACGGAGTCTAAAATAACTGCGATTTAAAAAGGATAAATAACAAATTTTTTGTTTATAACTCTTTGAATTTGTTAACTATAATTATCGTGCGACTATTAAATCGTTGACCTTTTGAGTGAATAAAACGTCAAAAAAAAAAATAAAATAAAAAAATACTCTTATTGGTCTAATATTTAAATCTTTTTAATACAGTTAATGAATTTTGAAATTTAACCGGTATATATATATATACACCGGTTTTTGATATTAATTTTTAAAATTATTTATTCAATATAAAGGTTAAAAAACCTTTTGCCAACTTAAAATATCACCTAAGCATGATTATCTTCCGGAAAACTAAACCGAACTACAGCATACCATTTTACTTGTTGTTTATTAAAAAAAATATTGCAGACGATAATAACGTATGCAAGAATTTGGATTAATATAATGACGTTAGATATCATCGACTATGCAAAAATAATATATTTAACTGAGCCTTCTTCATAGTTACAAACATTATAATTCGTTAATACGAAAATTCAGTTAAATGTATCCAGAATATCATCTCAAGTTGCGTAACTCTAATAAGTATTGTATTATCACATTAATCCTCTTTCACTGTACTTGCCAGATTGTGCAGTTTTGATAATTTCTAACAATTGTCAACTTTTTCTTCGAAGAAATATATATAAAGTGTATATTATTTTCTCCTATTGTCTTCTCTCCGTTGTGCAAATGGATTGTACAGGCAAAAAATAATAATTATTGATAAAATGATTCTGCAAATATTCATAATTTCAAAGTATGAATTTATGCATATATTGTAAATATCTTATGTTTTGAAATTAAACTGTTGGTTGCTTCTCTCTCTCTCTCTCTTTTTTTTTTTTTTTCTGTTAATGACCTATCACATTATCTCTTGACAGGAATCTTTTCTAACCATTCCTTAACTTTTCTATCATCATCTATCTTTATTCTTCATTCTTTCCAGGCCAAACCAATGAATCGTGCCTTCTCTCTCTATTTCCAAAATAAAATAATAACTACTGCGTCTTCAAAGGCTTACATGACGGACAGGACACCAAAATTATTAATCAGTTATCTCGTGAGAATTAAGAAATGATTGTTTTGATTTCAATATTCCGAAAAAATTACAAAACATCGTAAATTTATACAAATCCCTGTATTCTAGTGTTTTTCAAAATGTGATCAGTGATCTCTGAGGCTTATTCCATTAATGCTCAGAGGTAAAGAGAGGTGCTAAATAGTTTTCTAACTCCACAACTAGAGCAACTAGGACAGTGGTTCTCAACGTGGGGCTGTTTGATTTTTAAGGGGGACAATTCGAGAATGATTTATTAACAGTGAATTTTTTGCATTTCTTATGGTTATTAGGGACCTCATATATAGTAGATAAATATACATTGTGACATATTAATTTTTATAATTAAAATCAGAATATACACGGCAATTTTGAAACTTAATTTGATGTTTTTTCATATCGCTTCATATCATTATTTTTTTAAACAATTTTTTAGTGATTTCTTCCTTGGTACTTCAACTGTCCTTTCGTTCTTTTATTTTTCTCTTTCATGGATGCCATGATCTTTGGAAGCTTATTTAGATGAAGATAATGGCCTTTTAGACTTCCTCCATGTGAATAGGAGTTCACTGTTGAATAATAAAAATTACATGTCACAGGGGGCATCAGGATTTTAGAGATGCCTAGGTGGGGCATGGCCAGAATAAGATTGGGAACTACTGAACTAGGATGTCTTTGTGACAAACTGACCACCAAGTTGGGCTAGGTTGTCCGAGATTTATTAGAAACTTCGGATTTTTACAAAAATATGAAAAATTATCATTTCAGTAATAATAAATCATAATCGTAATTGCATGATGTTTGCTTAGATTACTTCTGTTTATGTACGCTGAAAAATTAAATAATTCAACAACATTGGCAGATCTTCAATATATATATATATATAAGTTATATTTTTTTTTTCTTCTTCTTCTTAAAATTAAGTATTCGTAAAGCGGTCAGATCTGAGAAATATTGTTTTAGTTCAATCAACTAAATACATCTTTTGTTCTTTTCTAATAGTCTAAATATATTTTAATTTTCCTATTACAATACATTTAAACAATTAGACAATAATAACAATTTATTATTATTGTTATTACTATTTGTATCTATTCACGCTTTTCAAAGGTTAGTATTGTTTTCAATGTATAGACGCTATTTGAAAAAAGATTATTATTAATAAATTATTTTGCTATAAATTAGTAATATTATTATTATTATAATATCACTAATTTATAACTAAAGCATTGTTATATTGTATCACAAATACCACAGAAACCCGGATGTGTCACGAAATTCAGGTCTGCTTAAATATGATTCAAATTTATGGACTTAAATATAATTTAAATTTATGGTAACAATATATATTTATATAGTATTTTTATTTTTAGAATAACTCAATTTTTTAATATTTTTTCTCAGATTATAGTATAGCATTTATTATTATATGATGTTGATGTTATATGACCTTGTATGATGTTGTTCTTCTGATTCTTGGATTTTATAATTTGTATTTGGAAATGTTGTAATTTAGTCAATCGATGTTAAAAAATTATGATTCGTGTATTTACATTTTCTTGTTTACTTTGACAGCTGCCCCGGCACCTTAAGTCTCTTCCTTGTGCTGGAGTATGCTTTTGTAACTTCCTTTTAAAATAAAGGTTTTTCAAAATTAAAGTATTTATTATTATAATGAAAGTTTGATTTAAAATATTGCACTTAATTATGATCAAAATTTATTGAGAAAATTGTTATATATATATATATATTTTTTTTTTTTTTAATGAAACAGGGATTACCAGTACCGGTATCTGAAGTTCATGGATATATATATATATATCTAAATACTGTACCAGTATTAAGATTTTGATCGGTATTGAACCTTAATTGGAAGGGGGCTGATGCAATCAAATATTATTATCCTCACTTATTATTTTACTATAAATTGTTCTTCCGTTTATTCTACATTTTGAAATTATATTTTTCGCATATAAATGTAAAATCTGTTATTTTACATTTATACTGTATGTAAATAATAAGGAGTACATTCAAATCATACAGAAAATGATAAGAAAATCATTTTCATTTTTTCTTTGCACAATTTTGAATGTGCTATCGTTATAATTTATGTATAAATAAAAAATATAATATATTTTAAAAATAAAAAAAAATTGTTATTTAAAATCTTTGCGGTTTTAAACTGTTTGAGATTAATTTTGTTTTTTTGTTTTTTTTTTTTGATGTCGCAAAGCAAAAAGAAAACATACAGTAGCGCTGGATCTAGATATTTTGTCACCTGAGGTAACATTAGAAAATGCGCCCTTCTCCTCTTCACTCACCTACATTAATATATAAACATATCTGATATTTTGGAACAGGGAATGTAATGATGTCAGACACATAGTCAATTAAGGAACAAAAAAACTTGAGTTGGGCGACAGTAAATCTAATCACAGAAATTATATATTTTATAGCTTTTAATGAAAATAAAGTGATATCTATGTTAAAAACAATAATAATAAATAAAGCATATTGGCGATTATGATATCCTGACTGCGATATGCCAATGCGGGAAGACGTGAGGGAAACAAATATTTTATTTAGACAGATTGTCATTCACTCATGTATGATAAATAATAATTTAATTCGCATTGGTTTCTCTTCCCCTTGATCAGTGACCTACAGCTATCGAGGATCGCCGGAACGGAAATCTCCCTTGGGCCTCCCTAATTGGAATGATTAACTCACCATACAAAATGCCAACACAAATATATATTTAACATTTATTTAATCAAAATTAAATAGTTAAAATGATTTAGATAACAAAAAATTTTAATACTAAAGAAAAAACAACTTACATCTACCACTCAGGCTGCCGCATGAGGACGGGCGCATGGCTAGAGGGATGGAAAACTGCTAAATATCTGATAAAATTATGGCATTAGCGCTTCTAATATAAACTTTTAAACATAAACACAGCATATTTATACGTAATCATCCTCCCAGAATACAAAGTCCCTTTTTTATATTCCTACATTTACGTACATATACTTAAAATTTAAAATTCTTCGGAGGCCCCCTGATGAGAGGACCGGGGCAGTCCGCCCTCTTTGCCCCCTCTTGGGACTCTACTACCCTCGATAAGTACTTTCCATTAGAAAAATATACCATTATGTCTTTGTAGATTGACTATACTACACGAAATATTGTTAAGATAAATATAATTAAGCTTTCGTGTGAAATTTCAACCGCATTTTCTCATAATTTTCGCCCTAAGCGATTGCCTCGCACGCTCACCCTAAATCTAGCGCTGATATAAAATATTTTTCGTTTCTTTTTCCTCATTTGCGTTGTTCTGCGTTATAATTTTAACTGTGCATTATAATATATCTTACGTCTTATATTTGGATCTCAAATTGATCATTGGGTTATTGATGGCATGGCCATTGCAATCTCCTTTTCCTTCTACTGCTGTGGAGATACCATTTTTTTTTTTTTTTTTAACGCGTTCAGTTACTGATAGGTATTATCTGCTAGGTTGATAGATTGGCTAACGTTCTTTTCTTTCCTTTCTATCTGTTTTTCTCTTCTTGCTGTTTATTCTTTGCTTGAGTATGTGAATATTGTTGTTTTATTTATTTTCAAAACAGCACTTCTCAAAATGCATAATAACGTTTTATACATAACATAAACGTGTAAAATATTATAAATCATCTCTTGGATATAGTGTATACTCTTGATGTGCACTGCTTTGAGCCTCTTACTGTAGGAAGGGATAGGTTTATTTATAGATCTGAGTCATAATATAAGAAAAAACAAATCAATATTTTCCTCCATATTTTTTTTTTCACTTTTCTTGCAAAGAACATAACAATCCTTGTTTTCTTTAGCGCCATCTGTTAAATAAAATAATAAATATTTTATCGGTATTATCATCATTCAAATAAAAAATATAAATAATGAAAAGTATTAATTAAAAAAATTAATAAAATCAAGCGACTTACTTAATATATTAACTGTTTGTTGAATATATATTCAAAAGAACCAAATACAGAACTACTAATTTAAAACTGGAGTCACTTTTATTTAATGTACTACAGAATTTACAGTAAAATATGTATAAATAATAGTTTTATTTCGATTAATATTATAATAATAAGATATATATCAAGCAGTTTTTCTTTAACTAGTATTTAAGGAATTGAAAATGATTTTTAAAGTAAAACGATGATCTAAAAATGCATTGACCACTTATGGAAAAATAAAGCGATGCAATAAAATTTTAAAAAGAGTTTTTAAAAATTTTCTGCAAATATTTTGCATATAACAATTTGCAAAATAATTAAATGAGTTTTTTTTTTTAAATAAAATAATTTTCAGTGTGCATTCAAAAATTAAAATAAACTTTTCAAAGACTTTATGAAGCAGATATTTAAATAATCATCAAAATAACGCCAAATTTTTCTTTGAAATTCTTATAATTGATAATTTTGATTGCTGATTTTATTCAAATTTCAGTTTGATTGTATTTTTTTCTTTTTTTTTCTTCTTCTTTTAATTAATTAAACGAATAGATATATCAACTAGAAAAAAAACTTCGCTTGAATTAGTAAAACAGACTCCTGCTTATACGAATAATAATACTATATTTGAGTTTTAAAAAATTGTACTTAATTAATTTTGCAAATCGCAAAATTACTTGACGCATTCTTTGATTGTAAGCAAATAATATGGCGCTGTGCAGACTAAGAAAAATTTTCAGTTGAAGACCATTTTCAAGATACTCGGGTTCAGCGCATTTAATGCTATGAATAATAAAAGCTCTTATTTAGATTTATGTAACAATTAATATTGGAATGAATTTTTCAATATTTGTTCATACTTTCTATAAGAGGATTGGAAAAGTCAACTTTAGTCCCAATTAATTCGGATAATCGATGTTCTACTGCAACGTTGTCAAACTCAAAAACTAAGACGTGCTAAATAAACGAAGGGTAAAGTTTAACTGGGCCGCAAAAAAAAACTTCAATTTTTTAAAAACATAGCTTTATTTCAAAACATACAATAGGACAACAGTAAAATTAATGGTGGCTTCCTGACACTTGGCATCTCTTCAACTTTTCTCTCTGCTATCAACTCTTCTCTGCTATCAACTTTTCTACTTCGGGAAAAATCTTGTTCGCAATGGTTACTTTTAAAACTGATTGAAGGCGAATATTAACAATTCTGGATTTTAAAGAAGACTTATTTCCTTTCATAATTGTAAATAACTATTCGCACCGAAAAGTACTTCCTTGGAGATAATTTCATGTGCGAGTTTTTTCGTATTTTCAAACCTGGCAGGCAAATATTTGTAAAATTAAAGAACACCAATTTCATTGAATTTTTTGTCTGGGCCGCAGAAGTATTCATTGTCGGCCATATGCGACCCGCGGTCCGCGAGTTTGACACTCTTGATCTACTGTATTCTGTTTTATAAATGTTGCAGATTGTGAGTTAGGCCTAGGCTCCACTACAACTGAAAACACGCCTGAAATTGAAAACTGAAACTAAAAGTGACGCAGTTTCCGGTTTGTACGCCAAAAACTCACTTGATAATACAGTAGAAATAAATTTAACGTTTAAGTTTCAGGTATAACTATCCAGCCAATCAGAATTTAGTATTCTTTGATATAGGTAGATAATATGGTGCTGTGCAGACTAAGGAAAATTTTCAGTTGAAGACCATCTTCAAGTTACTCAGGTTCTGCGCATTTAATGCTATGAATAATAAAAGCTCTTGTTTTATTAATTTCTTTCGTGTTTTAAATTAAATAGATTCTACAAATCTTAAAAACATGTAATGATTTATAATTTTAATATTTTTGCTTAATAAACAAGTCGCTAAAGATAAAAAATGAATAGCTGCCAGAATATCCTCCATTTTGAATACGTATATAAACACTAGATAGTGCTGTAAAGTTCTGTCAACTTGTTTATGTGGAGCTAAAGCATAACTGAAAGTAATCTGAAATATGCTGAACTTATGCTCGTTTCTGTTTTCAGGTGTAACAGAACCCAGGCTTAAGGCCAGGACTCCATTACACCAGAAAACTGAAACTGATAACACAAACTGAAACGAGTAAATCCTTTCCGGATACTTTCAGTTTATGCTTTAACTCCACATAAAGTTCTGTCGACTTGTTTATACAGCACCATCTAGTATCTATATACATATTCGAGATGAAAGATGCACTGATGACTGATGGTCTGCCTATGGTCTGCTTGTCTAAACTACGACACCAACAACGTATAAATTAAGAAGTAAAACATCAAAATTATAAATCATTACCTTTCTTAAGATTTGTATAATCTATTTGATTTAAAACACGAAAGAAATTAATAAAATAAGAGCTTTTTATTATTCATAGCCATGTTCATAGCATTAAATGCGCAGAATCTAAAAGACTTGAACCGAAAATTTTTCTCAGTCTGGGCACCGCCATGTTATCTACTGAATACTAAACTCTGATTGGCTACGTAGTTAGATCTGAAACTGAAACGTTAATTCTACTTCTACTGTATTATCAGGTGAGTTTCAGACGTGTTTTCAGGTGTAGTGAGCCTTATAATTTAAAATTTTTTTCACATTTCAAAGTTTTTCAACTTCATTGAATTCGATTATATTCTGATTTTTTATATTTTTATTTTTAGAAAAGTAATACAATTATTTGATTGTAATTCTTTTATCGAATTTAATTTTTTCTTCTAAATTATTGACTAGATATAAAATTTATTTACTTTGGATAATATTCTCTCGAATATGATATACATCGACTACATATCTTACTTAAAAATGAATATTTTTAGTACCGTTTCTGTAATTTTTTAATCGATGTCGATCGTTAGTAGTTCCGTACTAATTTTAATCCTATGATTATTCTGATATTTGTGTCCATAAATTTTTGTTTAATGGAAATTTTCTCTGCTTAAGAAATAAAATATTTATATATAAATCTATTTATTATAGCCTTATAATTTTCAGCAATTATCAAATCACAATCTGATTTTTATTAATACTTTTATCAATCGCTGATAATTTTTTTCTTTGCATTTTTTTTTTTTTTTATAAATTAATTCTTAAAATGCTTCTTGTGAATTTGTTAACTGAATAACGAAGTTTAATTTAAAATTAAACTCACGAAATGTAACTAGAACAGACATGAACATGCTTCACAGTTTTCACCTAATTTTTCGCTAAAATATTTTTTTATGTTTTTAAATGAGTAATGTTCGGTAAAAATAACAAAATTAGAAATATTTTGCATTAAGTTTACAGACTAGAAACAATTTTATGCGAAATAAAAGTGAATTGTTTTATGAAAGAATAAACTATATTCTTTATAACAGATATAAATAACCATTCAGAAAATATTTGAAATTTTAACAAAATTCAATTAAAAATCGACATAAATTGCAAAACTTAATATATGTAAACTTGGTATTTTTCTCGATATTAAGATAAATCTATTGTGTTTAGATAAAAATGAATAATCTCTGGATTAGATAAAAACTGTGTGCAAAGGCTGAAAACAGCATCAGTTGTTACGAAAGGGTTGAAGTGTGTTGCTCGCAAAATTGTGTTTTCTTTTATAATGTTTAGGACTAAACGTTTTATGAGAAATAATTTAGATTCGAGATGTAAGAGACTTTTATGGTTGCTGCCGTGTCTCATCGTATTCACTGCAACGATAAATCGTTTATTCAAGTATGGCTCGGAAGGAAATGCTCATATGAAAATTAATGACGATGGTAAGAATATTTAAATTAATCCATCTTTTAAATTCTCTTATAATTAATTAAAAAATTAGACATTAGAGTTACGTTATTAAACAAAATGTCAGTTTATATCTGATTGAAGTTAATACAAGAATTTATTTATTCGCTTCATAACGATTTAGGTAAGTAAAATTATTTTTATTTGTTTTTCTGTATTTATTCTAAGCCAGTAATACTGTCATTTTATCTAATCTCTTAAGAAGTTGTCTTTCTGTTAACAGCCAAGCTATAAAATTGATATTTTAAAGAAGCTTATCAGCAAATCAGCAGACAAACTTGTGTCCAAGTAAATTTTTTTAAGGAATTTTTTGCCTCTTTTCTCTTTGTACAAAAATTTCTGCATTATTTATATATACAAAAATTAATTTTTTTTTTAATAAATGAAAATATGCAATTAAAATAATTGGACTTTTAAATTTATGATGTGTATCCTCTTCTTAAAAGATATAATATGATAAATTAGTAAATGCATGTCTAATAAATCATATAATGAATTATCAGCTGTAAAATTTTATCGAATTTATTCATTTATTTTATTTATAAATTTTATTGATAAAATATTTGATTTTTACATAAATATTCCATTCAAAATTAAATAATTTTAAATCATTATTTTACATCATATATACCAGTGGTAGCTAATTTTTGTGTACATAAGATCTACTTTTTGTCTTAAAAATGTGTGGTGATTGACTTGTTGTCATAGGCGTAGTCTAACAAGTAAGTGGGGAGAAGGAGGTGTATCCCGGTATAATGCAGTGTAAACAGAATGCCCTTACTGCCTCTCTAACTAGAGTCCTAAATTAGTGCTCTATTTATCGTGTAGTCTAATCGATTTTTAAGTTAAGACATCGCGAGCCATCGACCAAAATTGGATTCGCGATCGACTTGTTTTCCACACCTGATATATACAATTTATCAGGAGTGGCAAACCTTCATGTCACTATGAACCATATAGGAGAATCTCAAATAATTGAAAGTGGCAATCAGTTTTTTTCTGTGTCAGTGGGAGCCGCATCAGTTTTTTTTCGGATAATCTTAACCATAGTTTCAAAAACTGTTTATTATATATTTCGCATGAATTAATTTCATATATTACTATTTACAATAAAAGAACAAATTATAAACATATTACTTTTTTAAATTAAATCGGTATTTGCTGCATATTAGCTGTTGACTTTCATGGTATGGAACCACACTGAATGCATCAAACAGCCGCAGTTTGCCCACTGGAACAATATATCTTAAAATTTCGAAATATATTCAGAGAAGTGTTATTTCAAAATTTTTACTTTAACTCCTTAATCTATTATCTAATCTCTTTTAAGTTTCGGTGCGACTTATGTTTGCTACTTGACTTACATTATCATCATAAAAAGAAGATAACAGGAATAACATTTAAATGTTTTGACATCTTATTATTAAAATTTCTCAATATATTTATTTGCTTTCAAGAAAGATTAAGAACACTCAACAATGTTTGCATCAATCTCAGTGCCATACAATATTTTTATTGCAGTATATTTATTCAAAGGAAAGTAATGTTTTGACATTTTTTATAAATGTCTTAGAAAAAAAGTAAAAATTTTATAGTGTTTCCTCTTATGATGAAATATTTCCTTATTTCAAATACAATATTAAATAAACATTATGAAGTTTTTTATTTAAATTAAAACTTTCTAAGATTTGAGCTTGTTGATTTATATAAGAATACTGAAGAAGGAATTTTTAATTAGTTAAATAAAAAATGAAAAGCAAAACTTTATTTTCGTCTTTATTTTCGGTTAAAAATATGAAAAATTACACATTTTAGATAGATTTGGAGAATAAAGAGAATTAATAGATGAATTAGATTTAGATTTCCTAAAGATCTTTTATACTTATAATCGTTTATAAAAACATTCCAGAAATCGCATATTGTAATGAAATCTTTTCTTTAAAACTTGAATTCCCAAGATAGAAATATAAATATTTTTTATTCACCATACTGTATTCTTGGGATATATTCTATTATTTAATTCGATAAAGCATGTTTGAATTTCTGAAATATTTAACATGTATAGTATATACAAAAATGCAAAACATGTTTGTATAGTGTATATATATATATATATATATATGCATACTTTGTTTTCTAAATATATAAATAATTTATAATTTATTCTAATTGCTTTCTTAAATTCAAAATCGAATTATAGATTTAATGATTCAAATAAAGGTTTTAATTCTAACAGTCAGGTCCTAATAATTTTAGATGAACTTGAAATTTATTCGTAAACAAACTTTTAAAAGATTAATTTCTAGATAGAGATGATCTAGATTCTAGATCAACGAAAAACAGATATTAATATTTCATATATATAAAAATTTATAAAATATTTTAGTCATATCTGGGCTCCATATATTCTTCACTGTTTGGATTTTATGCTTCTTTCCATATTGTTAAAATATTATACGGTGAGATTCTTTCAAAGCTCATCACGAAACATCCGCTTCCGTGAATATTCAATGCAAACTTTTAATTTTTCAAATTTTTCAATTTAATGAATCAAAATTTGCAAATCTCTATTTGTATTATTTCCCGAAGTACAATGAATAGGACTTATAAGATGCTTGATGTCCCTCACAGATGATTTTAAAATTAGTTAGTAGGTTTCTTGAAATTCATTAATGATGTTCCTGCATTAAAGATAACTTCGAAACCATATCACTTAATCTTTTATCATCAATTATCTAACAAATGGCGGCCATTAAAATTTCTAAAATAATCTCTCGATTTATCTTGAACTAATTACTGAATTTTTGTGAATTCGATAGAATGATGATGATGTATATGACATTTAAATGCTATTTATTTTTAACCGTTTATTTTTAAACATGGAAGAGAGAAAACTTTGAATTTTGAATATCTAACAATTTTTGAATTATTTGATTAATTTTTATGATATTCAACAGTAGGAATTTAAAATCGATTTTGATTTTTTTGCGCCGCTTTTCGATCAGAGACCTTTCCGACTTAAGTGTTATGGAATTCTACAAGTCATCTACTATCTGTCCACACCAATAGTGTGATCGGCCGTCAAATGAAGGATGGAGTTCAAAAAGCGGTCATTTTTTTCAAGAGATCTCTCTTGAAAAAATTTTTGGGAGGTGTAGAACCAAGTAATTGAACCCGGCTTTTCGGGCTAAGTCAGTGCCTTACCACACAGCTATCCTGCCAACGATTAATTAATTCTATAGGTTTACCCTGCTTAAAAATGTTTAACCTTCAAACTTATAACCTATAATAACTATTGAACTATTTAATAAAATTCTGTGATATTCAAGAATGAGGTTATGCCATTGAAGTTAATTTTGAAGATCATCATCAGCAGTAGCAACATTTCTATTTTCACCCGCTACTGAATATGTATATATATTTACGTTCGGAAAGTAGACCATTAATTTTTTCTAGTAACAATTGGGATTATTATTTGAATCATTAATTTATTTTATTATTAATATGGAATATCCTTTCTATTGATAGGTTATAATTAAATATCCTCAATTTAATCACGTTGTATTCGCCAAATAGAGAATTATCACTGGAATAATATGAGATACTGTATCTTATTTTAAAATCTAATAATCTTATCTTAACAAAATGTACTGGTGACATACATAATACTTTTGGCAAAGCAATAATTCTACTTTTTCACAGATCAATCACAAAAAAAAGAAAATATATATATATATATTTATCTTTCTAGAGTAAGAAACGTTGCAAAATGCAATATTATTTTTACAGTCTGCAGAAAGATTATGAAAGGATTGGAAGATAGACCAAATGGCAGCCAAAAGATTATTATTGACTTTTTTTTAGGAGTCTCATAAAATGTAACATTATCCATAACTATAGTTCTACCATGTTGCAGTGGCATTACTGTTAAATTGCAGCGTGGTACTAGTTAGAAGGCCAATGTTCTATAAACAAATCTTTTTATAAATTATTGTTGTTAATTATAGAGTTAATTAATAATAATGTAATTAATTTATATAATTATAGTATTTATTTAATTAAATAAATTAAGTTAATTACATTATTTAAAAATATTTTTTATTATATTTAATTAACTTTTTATCATTATGAAAAATTTGATAATATACAATTTCGAGATTTTGCGATAAAGATATAATTATGATAAAATATTTGAAAAATCGATATTAATAATTAAAAATAGAAGTTTTCATGATAATTTTTTTTTAAATGAATATGATAAATACTATCATCTGATAAATAAATTATAAAGACAGTTTCTTTTTATTATCTATCTTCAAATATCTTGTTTATTGTTTTTATTTATTTAATATATAAAAATCTTTTAAAAAATTTAATGAAGTCATTTTCTGCTGCAATAGCAAGAATGTAAAAATTTAAAGATATAGGTTGCAAGTTTAGCAATGTGGAAATTTTCAAAATAAACTGTCCCAGCTATTCATGTTTTATTTTATCTGAAAATTAAATTTATTGCTTATTTTATATTTTATATTAATATAAAGACCATAGATCGAGAGAAATTTTGGAATCAATTGATGTGACCATAGATTGCATCCCTCCGTCGATAGAAAACTTTCCACAGGATTTCTTTACGAATGAACAGAGACTTCAAGGTGGTATTATTATACATTTTCTCCTTACCATCTACTTTTGCGCCATGCTAGCAATTGTATGTGACAATTATTTTGTGCCTTCATTGGAAATCATTGCTGACAGTAAATATTTCATACACTGCTTTAATTATAAATTTTTAATTTAGATATTTTTTTACTAAAATATTGGTTTTCTTATTTATAGATATTAATGTACCAGCAGATGTAGCTGGAGCTACCTTTATGGCCATTGGTACTTCATCACCAGAATTATTTTCTTCCATCATAGGTACATTGTTTTAAAATATGGTCGTTTTCAGGACACCCCAACTTTAAAAAGGAATATCTGTAAAATGGGTAGCGATAAAAATGTATTTCTTACAGCATATTTGTGTGACAGAGGTTAAAATTTATGCCATATACAGTATTATTTTTACGTAGTACCAAAAAGCACCGACAGTAGCGCTGAACGTGATCAATCTTGTAAGTCCATTACAGGAAGTTGATGAAATTTAAAATACAATATTTTCCAAATGTCCACCATCAGCGGCAATCAGATGTAGTCGAAGAACAAAATTAACTGCATCTTTTGCAATATGTAAACTGTAATGATCACACATACATCGGTGAGCAATTGTTCAAGTTCCTCTAGTGTTCTGGGATTTTTGCTGTTATGTTGTCTTTCAAGTAGCTCCATAGGAAGAAGTTGCACGGATTCAAATCCGGTGACTATTGATTAAGCCATCACATGCAGCGCCATCTGTCGCTGCTTTTTGGTACTACACAAAAATAACACGACTTAAATTTTAACCTCTGTTACACAAATATGCCGTAAGAAATAAATTTTTATCGCTAACCATTTTTCAGATATTTCTTTTTAAAGTTGGATTGTTCTTTTCAAGATACACTATACTTATTTACAATATTAACAATGCACAACGAAATATTATTTTTCATTTTAAATGACTTTTTTAGGATCTTTTGTAACTGAAGGAGACATAGGAATTGGTACAATTGTTGGATCAGCTGTTTTCAATATATTGGGTGTTGCGAGTATGGCTGGAATTGTCGTAGGTTCAAAGGTGAGAATAAACTTTTAAATATACAGAAGAGAACTTACGATATTTATGAATACGCTATATATCTATTTATCCAAGGATATCCCTGTTGACTGGTATCCTGTAACACGTGACTGTTTTATGTATGCTCTGACTGTCGCTACTTTAATTGCCATTATTTATAATAATGAAGTAATGTGGTAAGTATAATTTCAATTAAATTACATATTCTTTATTAATCGATAAATGTAAACTCATGATTATTTTTTTTTAGGTGGGAAGCATTGATTATGATTATCATGTATCTATTTTATATTCTTATCATGTATTTCAATTCTAAAATAGAGAATTTCTGTACATTACAGGTGATAACATTTAAACTTGTATGGAATCTCGTTTTCTTGATATCTAAGTTTTGATATTACTTTTATATAATTTATTAGGTTGAAAAATTTCGAACATGGCGTCATAAAGAAAAACCAATCGACGAACGAACTCCACTTCTTGGTAATAATCATTACAGACCGGATATTATCATTGATCCACCAAAATTTCCCCCGTCCGATGGACCATTTTTATGCACTGAAGATGAATTGTCCTTTGAGGAAGAAGCTGTTTCGAAACGAGCAAGAAGAGAAAGCAATATCATAACGGAAAGTAGTTAGTAAATGATTTTTTAAAAGGATAACTCTGTTAGTTATAACACATTTTTATAAACGATTATGTATCTCAGTAAAGGAATTAGAAGTATATAAGAATGAAGAAGGTTCGATATGTTCTATGCCAAAGGGGAATTTTGGTTTAAAAATTTGGTGGATATTAATGTGGCCCGCATCATTAATCTTCTGCTTAACAATTATCGATTGTAAAAAGTCTAGATTTCGAAAATTCTACCCAGCTACATTCTTCAGCAGTGTTATCTGGCTAGGAATAATTTCGTACATGACCATATGGATGGTAACCATCATAAGTATGTACAACTTATAACTTTCATATACAGGGTGAAAGAAAAGTTTGTACCCCTCCAAATAATTTGATAACTATCATAGATTTTAAAAATCTGTTAATGCCAACAAATAGAAAGTCATGGATGGGCTTGATGGTGACCTTCAAATGAGCTGATTCTGCAAATAAGGCCAATTGCAAATCCTATCTCATAAACTGTAAAGGCAGCCACATACGATCAGTTTTGTCGCCCATTTTGCCTGAACAGTTTTAAAACGGAAGGACTGAATTGTACAAAGCACACAGACGTTCCGTCATATCGTCAGTCTTTCTCTCATGTTTCGTGAATCGAAATTGAGGCAACATGTCTGAAAATATTCTAATTCACTCCGCAATAGTGTTAGTTTTAAAGCAAATAGAGGGAAAAAGTTAGATCTAAATGGACTAAATAATAGTTACAAAAACAAAGTAACTTTTTCATATAAATTTACTCAAAGAATTAAGACTCAAAAAACACGTCCCTTACTATTCCTACAAATTTGTCGGTGTTATTTATTAACATTCTATATAATCGATTTGAATTAATATTCGATTTTGAATAGCTTTTAATGCTTAATTTGTTGTAAATAACTTTTGGTAAATGAAACTATTTTGATAATTATTGAATTTTTTTTATAAT
>WUQG02187650.1:0-53469 GCA_011317285.2 Androctonus mauritanicus
TCCCTGACGACTGTCTATAGCCTATCTTCTAGCAATGAGTCATCATCGGCCACCGTTGACTGATGTCCTTCCTCGCATTAATATCATCCACTCACGCTTCGTATCCTTGTCCTTGTAGGACGTGATAGACATCAGATGACGGCTCTTGTAATTAGGAATTACTCAGGTGAGAGACGGCCTCTCCATTTTATCAGAGTCGGGAAAAATTCTTCAAATATCTTCTTGTTTTAGTTCTGTTCCAAACTTCCGAGCATTCGTCGGAAATTCTGCTGTCAGTTCGCTTTTATTTTTTATTTTTGTTTAAATCTAATATTTACTTATTTATATTTTTGTCTCCAAGCCAAATTTCCGTATCCTTGTTTTATTAATGTAAATTTTATTGGCTAGATACACTTCGCTTACTTTTAGCAAGGAAAAAAATAATAATAATAAAAAATATTATCCTAACTTTGCAAATCTAATGTACCGTTGCCTTTTAAGCGTTACATTTACTGGAACTTATTCTAGATAATGTTATTTTCTTTTCTTTCTTTCTTTCTTCCGCGATTAAATTTGAACATTTCTAAAATAATAACCGCCAAAAGCTTTTCTAACATTTAGAAACAAAATATATAAATATATATCTTTACGTATATTTCTGCCAATGACTGATATAACACAGATTTTCGTCTCGAAAGTAAAAGTTAAATTTTACTTAATAGGAAAAAATTGAGCGATTTTTCATATAACGTTGCTTATTCATGAAAGAAACGATATTGAAAACTTTAAATCATTTTATATGGTAGCCGAGTCATCATTCTGACATAAATAAGACTAATAAGTTCTCCGGTATTGCCATAACCGATATTTGTGGAGAAAAATTCGTCGTATATCTCCAGAGCATCTTCAATTTAAAAAATAAGAAAATAATAACGTAATTTATATCTAACGTCCAAAGAAAAAAGAAAACAAAACTTCTTTATATTTCTTTCTATAATTAATAAATATTTTCGCTACAGAAAAATAATAATAATATATATTTTAGAAGAAATCCTGATTACTTAAAAGCAACTAAACTTTTTCCTGTTTTTTTTTTTTCTTTAATCCTTTCTCTGCAATATTCTTTTTATAAAAGCACTATTTTGGTTTTTCGCTATATTGAAGAACGAACTGTCTGCAGATTACATTCTTTATATATATATATATAAACTATATAAAAGTAATCTTCACACAATGTTTACACTGGATTGAAAAACTCGTCGGAGAACTGAAACAGTTGAATGATTCGTTTCATCAGTAACAACTCTCTTATTTGATTTTTGAACACTGCTGTCTCAACATAACATCAAAGGAAGTACGACCACCATGATCCAAACTGTCACTTGTACCAACTTTGCCTTTCCATTAAGAGAGACCCGGTTTGCTTCACAAATGTTATCCTAATGGCAAGACTCTATGAATAATATAGATAAATTATAAATTAAAAGAACAGATGTTAAAAATTTCTCGCTTCTGGTGTTTACCAAGAATAAACATTAAAAGTTCTCTATTAATAACCACAATACGTTTCTGCTCTGATAAACAAGTAAAGAAAAAAAAGAAATTATTAAACTTTTAAATCGATAATTTTACCTGAAAACTTAATAATATTTAATATAAATATTTATGCTTGTAGAATAAATAGAAGACACGTTTGTATATTGTAATTTATCGAGTGTTTTTCTCGTTGAAAGCATCCAGTTATAAGTTATATAAGAGAAGGTAATAAAATAGAAATTATCCTGAGCTATCTTCAATGCCCGTGTTCATTATTTCTTTAACTGTCAACCAAAGTCGTATTTTTTCACGCATTTCCGATGTTAAACTCCAAGGATATTTGTTAGAATTTAGATAAAAACATTTCCTACACGACATTTCTATTATGTACAGATAATATCTGAATATTAAAAACGAAGAAGGGAAAAAATATATATATGATGATTTGTAATTTTTCTTGCAATTTATATATATATATATATACAGTATCTCGAAAACATAATGAAAATTAATAGTAGAGTGTCACAGACCTGAATAAGATAAATGAATGACGACTTTTATATATATTATTTTTGTGTGGCTCCATAAAAAATAGCGAATTCAGAAACTGTTTGATAATAACATTTTTTTAATATATTTTTTATTTATTTATAAATAATGAATTATATTTTTTCCATATTACTATTGCATTTGTTTATTTTAGCTTTTGTTCCTGTTATTGTTTGAGTAAATATCATTTTGGCGGATAATAAAATATGAATAGATCAAAACTGTAGCTGTTGCGTGACTCGGTTGATTATTCTTGATTCGCGTGATTGTTTCGTAAAATAAGAAAAAAAAAAGAAAACATGAAATCATTACATTCTGCATTTTTTTTTTTTTTTTTTTTAGTCGATAGTCGCCTGAAACAATTTTGTTTTCTCGCTTTTCTCGATTACTTTCTACTTTAATTCGTCTTTTAAAACTATCCCCACACATCATCCGGTTTGTTGTACGCCATACTAGTTACGATAATTTCGTTAAAGAGTAACATCGAAAATTGTGCCATACACGAATATTTTAAGGAAGTTTCTTAGAAGTATTAAATATTTAATAAACGTTCCGTGCGGAAATTTTTAAATTTAACAAGTTTTTAATGATGTTTTCGAAGATAAAAATTTCTCGGATGTCAATCAAAAAATTTGCGTACGTTTATAAACTGCGAAAGAACTTGTTTAAGTTCAGAGAATCCTTTTAGAGTTCCGCTACGATGATGCTAATTACTTTAAACCGTTTTCTGAAGCGAAAATGATCTCAAAAATCATTAATTTACGATAATGTTCGGATTATTTTTAATATTAAACATCCGACTTTCAACAAGAATGGCAAATTTTATGCTAAGAAGCAATATATAAACAAGGCGCACGTCCGGAAGAAATATGAGAATATTTACTGATTGTAGAAGCAAATATAACTTATATATAAAAAAAAGCTGTTCTTAAATAAATGTACTTAATGCTTTTATTACTTGTCTTGAGTGCTAAACAGGAACTTGCTTTCTTTAAAATAAAAAAAGAAAAAAACAAAAGAAAAGAAAAGGATTTCAATCTTTTAAAGTGAATTTTTCATTTAAAAAATAGTTCTAAACATTTTCAATGGTTTTCTTTTCTAAAGAAACGATATTCTGATTGTTTATTCGTGTGCTTAGAATTATAAATATTACACCAAAGACTATAGAAAGAGATGCTTTTGGATTAATAGATGTCTTTGTTACGTGAAGTTCTTCAGAACAGAAAGAACGATTTAACAGTCAAATGGATTTAATAGGATGAGTGATTTATTTCCTGTCGTGTAAAAGTTTCTGGAATGAAATTCTTTGAAATATCTTCAATCGTAATAAATTGCAAGACACGAATATATCCGAAATTGAAAAGATGCACAAATCTGCAATATCAATTCATTAATGGCACCAATGTGGAAATAAAGAGAGAAAAATGAGGAAAAAAAAAGAAAACTATAATCCTCTTCTAATTTTTTTTTCTATTTAATTCCTTCGCCGAGTGAATTAATTAAAAAATTTCGAGAATAATTTAATATTGATCATATTCTCGATTAAAATCAAATTACGTAACAATCCGTTTATTATTAACGAAACTCGTTTAAGTTTAAAGAGAGAGAGAGAGAGAGAGAGAGAAGAGGAGGGAGATAAAAAAAGAATTAAAGATTGATTTCCTGCAATATTCTCCTCTCTGTTAAACATTAACATTTTAAAATTCAATGATATAGTCTACGTAAATTTCTAATTACGCTATCGCATAGCTAACAACTTGCCAACGATCCCCCAAAGAGCCATTACGTCATTTCCGTCTATTCTTATTCAAAATAGATTATTCAATTTTAAAACGGGCAGGTCGGTCTTGCAACAATTTTTCAATCAAGATGGCCAGCTGCATGTGCGTTTTGCGTGCCTTACTTAGTCAGCAAAAAAAAAGCGTAGTCGAGTAACGTTGTTGCCTTTGATAATTACCCCCGATCTCAACATCCCAATGAGCTATTCAACAACTTCTCCGATTGCTCCTGTGGGTAAAATAAAATTAAGACGAGAACACAAAATGTCCCAATGTTAATTCTGTTCCGTTAAAAATAAAAGATTTCTTCTCGTCCAATGGAAAGGTGTTTTGGACACTCTGAGAAAAGAAAGAAAGACATTATTTTCAATTTGGAATGATTTTTATAAAGATCGAACCTATTTAGTTACTAACCGTTAAAGTTAATCCTTTAACTGCCTAATAAAACAAACAGCTATCAGGCTTGTGAAGAAGAAGAAGAAGAAAAAAAAAACACATGCAGGTTGAATCACCGTTCTTGTCCACAAGACAAGAAGAGAGTGTTTACAAGATTCTGAAAATAATTTTCTCGACAAAATGGCTCCTGGAAATGTTTGTAAAAACAGTTTACATAAATTATCTTTGTTAATCTACATAAAAACGAATCCTGTTTGTTATCTGTCCTGTTTGTATCGGGCCAAACTTAATAAAGTACTTTCTGCTTCTATGAATAGCATAGGGTATCCTGGACCAAAATCTTTCCTGAAGTTGATGCATTTTGGAATCGCAAAGAAAATATGCGTTTAATCATTCAAACTTTTGTTCGAATTTGGGCATTACTGGATCCTTCTATTAACTGGAAAGGTTTAAAGTTCGGATAATAATTCTGGCATGAATCACGAAGCCCGTAACATGAGGTCATCGAATATGCGAGATCGCTGTTGGGATAATAATTCTGGAATCGATCACAGGATTCCGGAGATGACGTCATCGCAACGTAACAACGAATGACGTCACAAAATAACATTAATGTATGAATCGCTACAACGTGACAATGATAATGATTGTCTATACACATATATAAAATTTGAATTTTGAAGATTGCTTTTATGATATCTATCTTCAATCGAGCTTGTTGAGATTAAATAAATCTTAATATCAAGAAATTGAGACCTGTTTAGCTTCAATTTAGGTAATTTTTAATGCAATATAATACTTAAGCCACTTCATGCAATTATGTAAATACTTTTCAAGCCGTTCTAACAAATCGATATTGATCTGTTATAAAGTTAGGATGCCCACCCGTACTCAGTAGACAAGAACATAGATACATACTGTCTAGTAGCTTTTAATAGTTAGAAATTTCGTAGAACCAATACCGAAATGATTTTTATTCTTCCACGTTAATGCTTTTTCAACGGAGAAATAAATATTTAGGAAAGAGTAAGATCGGTAATAGTGGGGTAAACTGAAACATTTCAAAATTTCTCGGCCGCCTTATTTACTTTTAATAATTTAGAACGAACAAAACAGTTAAAAAAGAGTGATGCAACACTGTTTCCAGTTGAGAATTTTGTGTCATAAAAGTCATAAAACAGTTTCTGCAAATTAAAAGTAAAATTCTTCCTGAAGGAATTTGCTTCTAACTGGCGTACAGATAAGTATCTCTCTCTCTATCTCATTACAATGCTGTTATATTAAAACGTGTTGAATATAAAGGTCTCTCAACTTGCATTAATTTAATAATTTGTATATATATGGGTTTAAAATGGCCAAGAGCTTTATCTCTAAAGGCGCCTTGGGGACAATTGTAACATCGCCTCTAGAGACTGTTGTAACAATTTGCAATTGACCATTGAATAATATGCAAATTTAAAAACTTCTTGTTTATATTATCTTATTATAAACAATATCGAGCGCGGTTGCCGATAAAAAAAAAATAAATCTACAAAAAAAATGAGAACAGAAAATTGCATAATGTTGTTAAAAAACTATCTGTAAAAAACTGTATATTTTGTCCTTAACAACAAAAGATAGTCATCATGTAGGAAATGTGAAGAAAGTGATTTATATTCGTGCACAAATGGAAAATTTTATAACGAATATCAAAAATGTTTCTCACTCTCTCTGGAAGATCTTATCATCAAAATGAAACAAATAAATGAAAACACGCATTATATTGATATATATTTATGTATCATCACATTTTTTTTCAATTTATTAAGGAGATTTTAAGTGTGGTTCAATTAATTAAATCCAATTAAAGTTTATTCTATATTTTCTAATTTATGTAAGATTTTTAAAGTGCTATCGGTGACAGTGATGCAGACAGTTGTGAAAAGACGCATACGCAATCTAGATTCCTATTTATGATGTTGAAAAATGTACCCCTATTAATTCAGTTATTGCATTCTAATGAAACATTTCTAGTTTCTGTAATTATATTGTTCTTATAAGTCATACTTCTACGATAATTAGACTTTAAAATTAAATTGAGAAGCTGTTACAACTGATTTTTATAAATGTTATGATTGTAACATTATATATCGCTCAAAATTTTCTGGCAAAAAATTAGAATATTTTTTTTTAATTTTTAAATTATATTTAAGTATTTATTTAAAAAACTGCACGAATTATTATCAACTCAATTTTTGCTATTTTCAATCTATAAAATTATCCATCTGTTTTATGAAATTAGTTTGTCTCTTTATCCTAAAGAAAGTATAAGTTATATTTTATAAAAGAATAAAAGTTTTCCTTTTATTTATCATTAAAAAAGGAAAATATAGGTATAAAACAGAATTAAAAATTCTATTACAGTTGAATAGAATTTCTAAAATTCAAATGTTTCCATCTTAGAGTAGGTTCACATGGGAATCATTAAATTAATATTTATAATATCTTCGATAAAAAAAGAATCGATGGTCTAAAATTTGAATGCTTTGTTCTTAAAATATTTTGCGAACAATATAGTAGACAGACATATAGACGAGAAAAGTAACTACTGTCGTTAAGCATACTTAAAATAATTTTATATGAGTATATTGCCATATTCAGGTTTCAAAATAGTTTCAGCAACAGACAGGTTTTAATGTTTAGAAGAATCACCATTTTTGTTTCGAAAGGCAGCCATCTTGTAACGAAGTATCTCAAAGACTCTCAAAATTAATAGGTGCCACGCTTAGTTAAGGAATGATTTATTGAGCTATCTTATGTGGCTAGGTAGATAGACATATTCAATTTTTTTTTTTTTTTTTGCAGAAAATGATTTTAAAATGTCATATTTTTTATTTATTGCTAAATAAATCTAGAACAAAAACATCGGAAAGTATTTAAACTTTGAATATGGTTCATTACTAACAAATGTTTATTAATATTAACAAGATTCATTCAAATTTAAAAAAAAAATCAATATTTTTGAAGTCATTTCTCACATAAATAACATTATATCATTTTATTTTATTGTAGAAATAGTCAAAACGGTTGATTTAAATTTTTGCTGGCATTAGATTTTAGAAAATTAAATTTCACCGAAAAAGAATCGTTTATTATCTAACTAACTAAAATTTCTCTGCTTGTTATCGACGATACAATCAATAACCGTATAAATAAATAAGTAAAAAATTAATTTAAAAACCCAATATCCCTTAAGATAGGTCGGATTCTTTAAAAAAAGAAAGAAATTTAAAGATGAGGATTTATCATTTTCGCAACTTAAGAAACTCAGTTTCAGATGTTCTTAGGATATAAATCTCATGACCAATTATTGCTACCCAGTAGAAAATCATATACTGTTATAAGCAAATCCGTTTTATCCGAATAAATCCAACTGTCTCGTTATTTCACATCCTCCAGCAATTTTTTTCTTATATATATATATATATATTATAGTTTTTTTTTTGTACAGGAGAAAGAGAAGAGCAAACTAATTATTTCTGTTGTGGAAACTTCCTTCTTGGAAATCTTTTATTTTCATCGCTAAAATCAAGTTTCACTTCTCCGTAGAGAGAGAGAGAAATCGTCTCAAATAACAAATCGTCTTTAGGCTGCAGATGTTATTACCGATTAAAGAAGAGGATTAACCATCTCTTGTTTTTTTTCCTCATTGTGAAGTTGCTATTAGTGTAGAAAAAGGAAGGAGGAAAAAAAACTTTACCCGGAGAAGTTACTAGTTTATATAGAATTCCAAATAAATAATTAACTAGATTAATAGCACTAATTGTGGCCGGACACACTCAGCAATTTGAAAGTCCTGAGAGAACGTACAGTAACAGTTTTCCCTAGAGAATTTCGTCACGATTTTTCCTTCATTATAAAAGGCGCCTGTAAAATAGATTACAAGTCTTTTACCCTCTGGTGCAACATGTTTTTCTCTAATTTAGTTTATTACCTTCTTTTGTTTGCTCCGTGTTTATCATTCAGCTCTTCTAAATCATCTTCGCAACGACGGCAACAGGGGGAGAAAAAAAAGAGAAGAAAATTCTAAAAATTATCCTCACGAATTTCTAGCAACACGCAGCAGCGAAATACAAACAATTAATTTTTCTCCATTTTTAATTATTTATTAAATTTAGTTCGATTAAATTAATAATAGTTATCATTAAATGTTAACTTAACTGCCTACCAGATTTAGCGCTTTAAATCGAAGTAATATAAAATTATTTCAAATTTACTGCTCAGTTTATATATATATATATATATAATAAATGAGCAAAGATTGTTTGATTTTTATTTTAATTCTAAGAATTGAACGTTATTTCTAAGTAGAAATTGTTTGGAAAGGTCAGGAGCCATGTCTCTCATCTCTTTCATTATGTAAGAGTTTATCAAGATCGGGGAAGTTTTGCTCCTCCCGAAACATCAGCTACAGATAGAGGCGGAGAGGAAGAGATTAGACAGAAACATCCCAGCACCGATATGTCTCACCATCTATTAACATCATCATCCCTCTCATAGTCGTTCATCGTGTACAGTAGAAACGATAGATAGAATGCAAAGCAAAAGTCATACAAGTCAGGAGCAACCGTTCATTAAATATTCCGAAGAAAAGGAAGGTGGAATGAAAATTTCAGTTTTTGAAAATCGTTGGCTCTGCTAGAAAATTATGGCGAAAGAAAACGGCGTGTGTGACAATTGAGATGTATTAGAAATTCATGAGCCAATAACAGGACATGTGTTTCTTTCGGAAAAAAAAATCAATGTTCTTTACGTGATTTGAAATCGCATCGCATTTGCTAACTTTAATAATATTTTTCCGGAAATAGGTCGAAACAATTTGCTTTCTGTTTCCGATTTCACGGTTTGATTGAGTTGAAGCACCGAATCAGAAAAATCATTTAATTTTCAAACGAAAACCAATTTTTGTGTCGTACTCAATAGGCGTTAAATTGAAACGTTTATGGAAACTTTTATTGTGGTGGATAATGTTTTTTTAATATATTACATTTTGCATATTGATAAACACGTCCCTCTCCGAACAAATCGCGAGCCGTGGCAAAAAAAAAAAAAACTTTTCTTTCTTTTTTTAATGGAAACTAAACAGCGATTTTAAAAGTTTGGATTGAAAAAAAAATAAATAAATAAATTTGGTGGAATATTGCTTTCGAACAGAATTTTGGAAACGATATTTCACATTTCAGAATTTACGTTTTTCTAAACAACTTCTCTATATATGTGACGACTTTTCTAGCCCGGAGTAAAGATATATTTTCGAGTGAGTGACAAGGTTATTTATCACGCAAAGTTTAAGGGTTTATCGCGTGAACCAAACCGAAATTTGTCACGTAAGATGTCCGCAACCGAAACGAATGAATGACTGTAGATATTTATGTGACCGAAGAAAAAAAATACCTATGCTTTATATATATATTTCACATCGTCTCGAATAAAACTATTCAATAATTCTTCTTCGCTAAATGGTTTCTATCGAGATGACAAATTCGCGTTAGATCACTTTCTTTCACGCATTTCGCGTGATTTAGCACGTAAATGGATAGATATTTTGGCTGATGTGTGTGCATTAAAAAAATAAAAGAAAAAACTTTTCAGACAATCTTTCGTCGGATTCTTTTATAGAGAAGAGATTCAGTACCGTCTTGTCATCGTTCTTTTTACTGTCACGACATTGATAGGATGAACTAGGATCCCTTATTGATCCGTCAAAGCATAAAGAAAATCGATTGTTCACACACAGGTGGATTGTAACGGGTCACATAACATGCACGATATTCTTACAGACCTTGGTCGCTGTTCTCGGTATGTAACTAATTACATATGATGTGTGTCACTCTTGATGAATTGCTTCTTGCATCGCAACTATTCCCAATATAAACATGGGCGAATCACGCGTTTGTTGCGGAACACTTCTTTAATTCGCTTTATGTCACAATCTCTCCTTAATAAATTTTAATTTGCTGCATTAATTACGCTTTATATTCCACGTGTCGCAAAGTCGCACCGAATAAGATTACCTATTTTAAAAGCAAATTATGATCATTCGAATAATTTTTCAGAATTATCCTTTTGTTTCGCCCGAGATAAATAATTTATGTAATAATTCTCTTTTAAATTATTAATATTGAATAATTCGATAGAATGATTTCGTGTACAACTATTTTCAAATTCTCTTAGGAACATTATTATGGAAATAAATTATTTTAAAATGGTTAATTGCACATAAATGGTTAAATTTCTCAATTAAACGAGTATGAATGTGGTCTTAAAATCGATTTATTAAACTAATATTTCTCATTTAACTAATGTCCAGCAGCAGGAAAGAATGAGAGATAAATATTTATCTAGTTAATCAGAAACATATCTAAATTTAATTATTTTATGCTGAAGAATTCGTGAACCAAATTTTAAGTTGATGCGAGTGATTTTATATATATTTTTTGTGCTTCAAACACCTGTTAATTATAAAACAATGTGTCACAGAATAAGATTGACAGAATTGAGTTTGGACGTTCTCTATTATTGCAAAGCCCAAATTTACCTAATCTAACTTTTCGATCTCTGTAATTAAGTTGTTGCTGCTAACAATGGCTGTTTTGAAACAATATAAACGCCCATGTGATGCATTAACAAGCTGTAATGTTTAGTTTATCTCCTTAAATTAGCAGATACGTTAGAAATACCGAGAAAAATATGTGAATCGAACATTATTTACATTTTAACGCTTATATTATTCATATTTTTTTTATTTGCAAAGAACTTAAACAAATCTTTAAACATTTAAAGTAAGTTTATAACTTATATAAAACAGACAAAGTTGAACTGACAATTGTTAAACCATTATACAAGTTCTCTACTTATGTTGAACTGTTTTAGTATAGAGAATATATTTATAGTCATCATAGTAGCTTATAGAAAGCATATTAATAGCTACTTTAATATAGATATGCTTTCTATACTACTAAAGACTATAGACATATATTACTCTCTATAATAAAATAAATATATACTTTAGTACCTTAGTAGCATAAATAATATGTCTATAGTCATCTTATTACAGCATAGAAGGTATGTCTGTAGTTATTTATAAATATTTTTATGCAGTATTCATCCTACTAGTGTATAGAGATATTTTAGCATGGGCAATACTTTAGTTTAGTGGCTATACTAAAGTTTATAGACATATAAAGTAGAGATTCTTAATCTGGTACTTCTCAGAAGGTATATGCAATTTTAACTTTAATATTAAAGGCGTTTCTTTGAATATTTTTCAGTGCTCACTTTGGAATGTGTCAAAAGATGCTGACTTATAAAAAAGTTAAGAAGCGGAAAATATGTATAGAAAATATGTTTATAGTTATTTTTAACGTAGAGAATATATCTATGGTCCCTTTAATATAATGTCTTTAATTATCAGTTATGTTTTCTACAGTTACCCGAGTTATTACTTTAATTTTTAATTTATTTTCTAATACTGAAAACATAAGTATTTAGTTATTCGAAACTTAATAAAATTATATATTTTTTAAACTAGAATTATTCATTAAATTATTTAACGTTAAAAAGATTTGTTAAAAGCGTTTGCACTCGCCTCAATCTTCCTTACTGTTACAGAAAACTTCTGCTTCAATTTAGAAAAAAGAAAAAAAAAAAAAAACAATTTGTTATCTCAATACTAGAAACAAATAACAAAAATATTTTTAAAGTTTTTAGATGTAAGCAATTGATAGAAATAGTTGAAATATTTTTTTTAACTTAAACTATCTTCAATTAAATGGCTCCTGGTCAGTCAAAAGCGCTCTCTCTCTCTTTGTCTTTCACTCCCTCCCTTCTCTCCCAATCGAAATAATATCAAAAAGAACGATAAACAACAAAACTAATACGTAAGATATGAGAAAGAAAAGTCCAGAAATTGGACTCTCTGCTCCACAAACACGTTCTTCTATCCAATTACATCTAGACCGAAGTTTTGATAATCCACGAAAGCAAACAGAAACAATCTATCCGAAGACACAATCTCCCCGGAATTTGTCTCGGAAAACTTCTGACGTGTAATAAGGCCTAGTCCAGTTGCTTGTGTATAGCACAACAGGTGGTACGGACATCTAAAGTCTCCAGTTACGGACGTGCAACTGGCAGTGAAACAGCTTACTGATCCTTTCTGGCATCAAGCCTCTTTAATGTCGTTCTCGGATGACGACTAGTCAAAAGAACAGTTTGTTCCTTTTATACCGCAGCTTGTTTGCCATTTCTAAATCGACACCTTTCACAAATTTCAGAAAAAAAACCGAAAAGCAAAGAAATGACATAGCAAATATTTAAAATGACGTCTTTGTTTTTTATGTGATGCATACGATATATATTTACGTCCCTCAAAATATGATTAATGTAGGAATAAACAGTTTTTTTCCCTTCCTTCTTTAAGGATAAAAGTATTAAAGAGCGAAAGTACATGGAGGCATTATCATTTCCAACAAAGACAATCTCGCTTCTTTGGACGAAGATGATTGCTTCCACGACATCAATGGCTTTCGGTATGACGCCAGAAGACAATTCTCTACCGTACAAGTCCTATCGCTTTCCGTTTGCCATTGGCACATCACAAGAATGACCTGACCTCTTATCGACGTCCTTAGTCTGGGAAGATGATTCCCAGAGACAGCTAAACACTCTTAAGGTGATGTCTGATAACGGCCAACGAGGTCATTTGCAGATCCACCCATAAAAATAACTTTCCAAAACTGCTTTGTCGGTGGCCATGCGGATGCCGAGTAACTCTAATTACACCTGTAAACATTATCGATGCACTTAATATATATATATATATATATATATATATATTGTATAAGAGTCATCCTTTCGGATCGACCTGGAGAAGTTCAAAAGTTACGTGTTAAGCTACAAGTTTCTTAATAAATGAAGATTGCGAATGACTAATTAATTTAGATACCATTATTAAGCCAACACTTACAAACTATTCAAATCCCCAATAACTAATTGTTATTAATTACGATACCACAGTTATCAAACAAGTTCTCGACCGAGTTTTCTCTAGAGATTAACTTGGCGTAAATTGTGTTGTCGCCATCATTTCTGTCAATCTCTGGAGAGAACGATCTCTCGTTGTTTCGGAGTAATAGATCTAATTACTATCCAGGAACCTTGGTGTCGTGTATATGTGACCAGAGGGCGTGCTCCAACCCAGAACTGTGTCGGGTGTGTCTGATAACCACTGATGGTAGACCGACTCCCACTCACCTTATTATGGTGAAAATATCTTTCTCCACTTTCGCGATGCTTACATTTTGCTCGTCTTAAACATTCGAATGGCAATAAATCTTTCCTTATATTAAATTATTAACAAACAGTTTCATCCCAAATTTATGTTTAAAACGTGCTTTAAATATTATTCTTATATAACGCGATTAATTTTTAAAACTTCTACTCGCATGCGATTATCTTTCATACATGCAAAACAAAGCTTTGCAAGTATAAAACGGATTTAAATTTTGCATACAATCAGCAATATTATGCTTCTCCACTTAATGCGGAGGGCATAATGCACAACAGCAAAGTTTGAATATTTAATGTATCGTCTAGATATGAAATCTCGCGTGTTGATCGAGTTCCGTACTGAGAGTGTCATGGCAGAAAGCACTAAATTATGGGTTTTATTTATTGTTTTCACTCGGGGGTTTGTAATCAACTTAATTAACTCCTACCAGACCAATAAGAGAATTGAAAAATCTCATTTTTCTTCATCAGTCGTATATAGATTAAGAATGGAGGCGAAGAACGGAAGAGTGCCGGATATAAGGATTATTGGCAGAGGAGCCACGAGCCAGAGAAAAATCTGTTGGAGTAATAGAGTGGCCGAGCCAACACAATAGATTCTGTTTGTATAATGTTGGCTCCATTCTTCGGCAGATGTCTGTCAGACTGCTAGGAGAGGAGAGTGCCACCGCACGCGTATTCAGAGACAAAGAGGAGGCTCGCAACCGGAAATGGCATTCCAATGTCTCACTCGCTGTTTCACGGCTGGCCGATAGTTGATTAGATAAAATACTCGAATGAAACGTTGGATCAATGTAGAAGAAGAGAGTACAGTTGCTTGTTTTCGACAGAATTAGGATATATTAAAGTCAGACACGAAAATCGTGAAATTACTCGCCACGTTGATTTCTGGACACAGTCTAAATTGGTTTTTCTCCTTTTTTTTGATTCCCTTAACTGACATCTGGTAACTGTGTGGGGTCTACTACTACTACTGCCACTACTCTCCTTGCTCTTTCTTGCTGAAGGAGACACATTTCTTACCAGCATTTTCGATTCTGTCGTTCCATAAACTTCTAACTGTCAGGATTTAACGAGCAGAAAATTGAAAAATTACAAATTCTTCACGGAAGAAACAGATATTTATCGTTCACGCCAGAATTCCTTCTCAAGATTTTAATTTTATTAAATTATCCATTTATATCATTTTAAATACGAAATCCCATTTTTACTTATTAAATTTAGCGAAATGATTTAAATTCTCTTTTACTTTCCAACATCGATTACTTACTTACCTTTTTTCATATTTTATTTTATTTTTTTCCCTTCTAAATTTTATAAATTACAGTTTTCTAGATTTGCGAAAATATAGTATTTTTTCTTTTTTTTTTTTTAAATTTCTAGATGTATTTTGACGTCATTTAGAAGAACTATTAACTCTTAACGCACTCCCGCTATCGTAGAGAATCTCAATCCATTATAGATGACAGAAGTGACGTCATTGAAACGAGTTCTTTTGTCAATGAGATTGGAAATTTATATGACAGAAGGACACAATATCTAGTCAAGACGTGTGTACATGCTCCAGCAATGAGTCACTGGCAAAAAATTTGAATTTCAATGAGACCAACGATAAGAAAATATAAGTACGATATCAACGTAAAACGTTGTTATGTTACGTTACAGTAACATAATGTTTATCTTTTCAGAATTTAGTGGATACGGACGTTATTGTATATCCAATGAATTATGTAATTTTAGAATTCTGTTTGACATCGGTAACATTCAAATTTTATTTTGATCTCCAAGACATTTTCTTTCTTTTTTCTCCCCTCCTTTCTTCTTCTTTCCAGAAGTTGTTTACATATTATTCCCATCTTTCTGATTTATATGCGTTATTAATTACGTGGAGCGAATGATAAATATTCTTTCTAGCCTAAAATTACGTATATATAGATAAATATATATATATATAGGTCATTCATGATCGATAGAGAGATTCCAAAGTTTGCTCATAATGAGAACGATAAATTGTGCTTCGGGAAATTGAAAAATGTTATTTTGTTAAAATCTAATCTTCCTTGTTATAATTTATAACAAAAAAGAATAAAAAATAAGTGCTGATGATTATAGATAAATGAATAATCGATAGAGTTCCTGGAGGTATGCTCTTCAACTTCTTTTATTTCTAGTAATTTCCGTATATGACGGATTTAACTCATAACGATCCATTCATTTTATCTTTGAATATCGGAGAAGATAAGTAGATTTTTTCTTTCTTTGCACATATATTCCTGTAGGATATATAAAAACCGATTTTTGCCGCTGATTCGTTATGTTCTGTCCATGAAAGGAAACGATTTATAATGCGCTCGCAACATATATTTTTGCTTGATGTTTTCGTTGTTACTCCAGAACGATCTCCTTACTACAAATTTATCTATTTGTTTTGGCAATTATTGTCGTAATTCTGTTTCGAATGACGTGTAGTTGTTTTTTTGCTTATACATTGCTAACATAAAAACTTTCAGAAATAACATTTGTGAGGCTGATAAGCACAACTTTTCTCCTTAGCACCACTTGATCGAATCATTTCTGGTGGGGTCCGACCTAGTTGGAAGGGATAACGTTGTTTCTGCCAATAATTGTCAGCTGTCAAATGCCAGTAATTGTTTGACAAATGATAAACTCTGTCTGGATGTCCTACTGTCGCCAAACAGTTTAAGAATCTTCCTTGGGATAATCCTATTTTGTGAGAATTTACTAACTTGTTTTTCGATCTGTTGAATCGTGTTTAGTATAAATTTTGCGTTTTTTTTTCTAGTTTTCTTCGATCGAACGACAACAATTAAAAAAGTTTAATGTATCAGAAAAAAATAAACAACTTCAGAAATTTCATTTGTTAGTGCTTAGCACAAAGTTTAGAAGTTTTAAAAATTGAAACCGATTTCGTATAAGTCAGTGACAAAGATCACCAACGTGAGAGGTCGAGCTTCCATTTATAACTTTGTAAATAAGAGACAATGTTATTTTAGAAGTCGTGGGAAATGGAGTAAAGTGTTTACCTATATTCCGCTTCACCGAATTTTCTCTTGCAGAGAAACGGTCCGGAAATGAGCCTCGGGATTGCTAAAGTTCCGTATATAAGATATAACGCAACCGGAATCGTGTTTACCATCAATAAAAAGAAAAACATATTACTTCCTAGCGCAACACAAACCACGTTAACTGGCCATTTTACTCATTATAAACCATTTTAAATGAGTCAAAAATGTCTAAAACATTTTATATTTTGGCCAGAGATCTTACATTGTGAGCATGATAGATGATGTTGCACAGACTCTATTATCGGAGGTCAACGGATGCGGGCTCAGTCACATTTAAGGCCTACGCCGGATAACTTCCTGTTTCCAGACATTATTCACTCTCCTCTTCCGATACCGCACTGACTCGTTTCAACATGCGAAGCAGACTAACAACAACGTCTTGCCAACTTCCCACAGGATTATTCACTTATATGATATTTTCATCGAAACAAACTCTCGACCATATATAAATATATATATATATATATTTTTAACCTCGTAATTTTTTAAAAACTGATACCAGTCGATATATTTTTACGTATAAAACAAGATAATCCATGCATAAGATTACTTCTTTTAATGACCTCTTATATATTAATATGCAAAGAAAAAAAAAATATTAACTCAAGAAGGAAAAGCACTCTCGGGAGTTTCGTTTTATGGATATTTATTTTTAATGATGTATACTCTTTTATTAGCACGATAATTCTGCATATTAAAACTTTCAAAAGTTATGCAGTTTTTAAAAACTATTTTTTTTTTATAGCATCTTGGGTATCTTCTCTATCTGTTCTCTAAGAAAATAGTGTTACATACATGCCGCAAAGTAATCTGAAGCCAGTGTAAAAAAAAAAAAAGAAAAAATGTTAAAATGGTTGTAATTGGCTGTTTGCCTTTGCAATAAATTCAACAAAATTGATACTTAAACATTATTTTTATAAATAAAAGCATGCTAGTCAAGCTTTAGCTTGTTTTTTTCTTTTTAATATGCAAATGTTGACTGTATTCTCGGATCTGGTATACGTGTTTCTTATGCTGCCATGCGAATATTCAAGAAGTTTTTTTTATTATAGAAACTTTACTAGTTTTTGCAATTTTTTTAAAAGTTTCTACATCATAACGGTTTGATCTTATTTATTATTTCTGAGAATGCAACTTCATAATTCAATTTCTTTATGAAGAAATGTAAAGGAGGAGAAAACTTGAATTCTAATCGCACTGATCATCCAGTAACTGATTTAGCAAATGCAACCTCTTAATAAAATTTATTTTATCGATCATGCATCTCAATTTAGTTGATAATATTTTGTAATATTCCATGCCGAAGAATTAAATATAAATATCTATCATATTCGTAGATGGACTGAATTGGAAGATGCTATATTTTTTTTATTATTATTAAAATTAAGTTAACATATATTATACATATAAAATATGGAGAATTTTTTGGCATTTTTAGATGCTGAAAATATTATTGTATATATATTTATATTTTTATATACATAAATTTATTTTTGCGTAGAAACTTGACTGCACTTTAGCAAGATAATCTTTTTAACATCTCTTTATACATAAATAAACAAACACTGAAGTTAAGTGTATATAATGCCAAGATTATACAGTTTAATGTTAATTATTCTGAAGAAAAATGAGGTTTTATTTTTGCAGAAAAGTGCAAAATTTCCGAAAGCGCTCGCATGTCTTGCAAACGTTTTGGAATGGAAGTCGAAAGCGCTCGTTTAGGAATCAATAATAACAAAACATGTATTTGATCTAAAGACACGCATTTTTGTTTGCTAATTCTGCAATAAAATTCGTTTTTGATCCAAAATATTAAGATCAGACTGCATAATTTCAAAATTGTTTACGATAAAAAATGTTGGAGCACTTTGAATATCGAGTCGAAAGCTCTCGAATATTTTTTATAAGTATTTATTATTTTTTTTTTTACAGCTTTTAATATTTTATTATTTTAATCTTTTGATTATAATTAATATTCTGACGACTTGCTTCAATTTTAAGATAAAAAAAAAATTGGTACAAACAAAGGAAAACTGGGAAAATTATGCTTTACTGGTTTTATTTCAGAACTTACGACAGAAATTTATGAAGAAAAGTTATTCAAATAAAATTAAAGAATTTGTACCCTTTACATCTGCTACATTGAATACAATTATGATTATAAATCAAAATCATGGCTACACTTCATAAACAATGGCACGAAATTGCAACAATGGCTACTCTACTGACAACCATTATTATTCTTTTTCGAATTCTTTAAAACAATTAAAATATACTTCAAATATACGTAAAGTTAGAATTTTATGCAATAAATCTGAAACACTGAATTGAATTTTAGTAAAAATTTGGTTTACACTTCCTACACACATTCATTTTGTTTGTCTGCCGTGTTAAAATTTGATATATTAACTGTTTACAAATTATAATAAATAATTGTTGTTCTTTATATTTTAATAACAATAATAAAACTGATAACAATTTTAAGCATTCAGTATTTTATTATTTTATTTTTTTCCTTTAAATTGATGTTCGTCGTACAAACTACCAATTTAAGCGCGTTTAATTATATATTGTTTTAATCCTCTTTTCTTCTTCCTTTTTTTAATTACAGATTATCTCCGAAAACAGAAAAATGATGTTAAAGCGAAGAAAAACAATTAACTCTTATCTATAAATTCGCTAAAACTCTGTTAACAAGAAATAGCCTTATCATTACGAAGAAAAACAGTAATTGTTTGCAATGATTTCCAAAAAGCGACATCACCGATAGGAGTGATAAGAACAACAAGAACTACAAAAGAGATCTCTCTCTCTCTCTCTCTGTTACGTTCCGATAATTAAACTCATGCTGTTGTTGTTTTTTTTTTTTCTTTCTTTCTTTTCCATTTTCGACTCGAATCATTTTCTGACTAATATTAGATCATATGACTACAACATTGCCAGATAGTCACGTGACCGAGCTTGCGTGACACTGCAACATCAACCTGGCTCAGACTTCACTCAACTAAAGTGAGTAACGGGAAGTAATGGCTACATTAATTTCTTAGTATTGTTCGGGTGCGATTTTGTTGGGAGCTATGCAAAAGTTTTCTCCTTTTTTATTTATTTATTTATTAACGCATTAAAAGAAAATAAAACCGATACCCGCCTCGGATGCGTAAACAATATTAATCGTTCTACAATTGCTTTAAAGTTTGCCTTTTTTTTAATCAAGCCATTGTTGTTGCCGGTTTTTTTTCCGTTCTTCTTCTAATCCCGAACAGGTTCGCGTGTACCGAATGCAAATTTAAAATTAAAATGTGAGTTTGGTGCACTACACGTGATCGAATTGTCAAGATACAAATGAAGCAGATACAGGCCGATAGGGAAATTTGAATTGTCATTTGTCTCCTCTAACCAACTTTGAATATCATTAGACGTTTCCCGAACTAGAAATCCGCATGTTTGCGCCACGTACATAATTCCAAATGGCGTAGAAAAAAAGGAAACAAAAAAAAATATATATATATACACATCCTCTTGTAGACGGTTCATCATGCTACTATTTTCCATTCCAGTTGTTACTCCCCGTATGCTTGACATGTTTACTTATACAACTTGGGAATAATGAAAGGATCCAGCTGCAATCTAATTAGATAATGGGAAAGGGGGAATAATAGTTTGCAATTCAAATGATTTTCTCAAAGCATTGTTTACCATCTAATGCACCAAATACCAATTCCATTCTTTAATAAAATTATTTGTAACGCATACGCACACCTGTAAAATAACGTTAATTAATGGTTTTGGCCCGCCATCATTTTTCATTCCTCTTTTTTTTTTTTTAATCGGTTTATTCGATGGAGCGCTTTATTAGTATTCTGCTCAAAACTACGTTTCAATTTCCATTACAAACAACGGAATATCGATTCATAAAACAGAAATTTCCAATTTAAAACTCGATTTTTATATATTAATTAATAAAAATTCGTATATATATATATTAAAGTCAAACACACACACACACAAACACACACACACACATACCACAAAAACAAAAATCGATTGATGACATCGGGAAGACGGTTTATTACCGAGTCGCGTCATCTGTAATATGTCAGATGTAACTTTTGTAGAAATCAATGAACAATTTTTGTACGAGTTTAGTTTTATAATTCAAGACTTTAAAATTGCCGGACAGGATTCATTCATAAAGTAAAGAGGCGATCATCTGCGGTATCTGTCAACCAAAAGTGGTCTAAAAAGAAACTTTCTGGAGAAGACTCATCCAAGCAGCGAAAACCCATTCTTTCCGCAAGCCTCGTTGCTCTCCCATATTTCATAACTGGAAAATAGAAAGAGTAAAAAAATAAAAAATAAAAAAATATCATCCGTCGAAGTATAAGGCATTTTGATCTTCAACAGAAGAACATTAAGTCGGCGGAAGCGAAGAACGGATGCGATCTTAAGTGAAAGGGTATGGAATGCATTTGTGCATCTGAATTTTTTTCCGTCCCGATTATCCGTTGTTGAATTATTCGATTTTTTTTTATATTCCTGTCCTCTGTGTGTGTATGTGTGTGTGTGTGTGTGTGTGTGTGTGTGTGCGTAATGGCGGCAAAACAGTCTCCTACTAAGTAATTTTCTTCTTGAGTTACAAAAGAAATTTTCTCCGTGTACTCGCTCTTATTATTAGATCTCGTCACGTTAATGCATTTTCTCAGTCTCTTAAAATTTGCTTTTATATATATATATACAAACACACATCTCTCTCTTTCTCTCTATTTCTGTAAATTTGCGTCAACAATTTTCTAATTTACTTTCTTGCTTAATTTTAATAATTTAAATTAGATTTCTGATTTTAAGAGCTAAAAATTATTTTGAATAACGTTTACAAAACTAAAACACGTATAAATAAATAAATAAAACCTTGTTAACGACGAAACTAACCTTATATAATTAATTTTCTACTCATAAATGTATAATTAATCCCTTAGAAAATTAATCCGTGTAAAAGTAAAAGCTTTTAAAATGATATAAATCAAAGAAAAGTAATGAAAAATTTTCAACTCAAAACAGTTATGCAAGATGAGAAACAGCTGGAAAACAGTTTAATTCAAACAGACAGAATTAAAAGTGAAAACTTCATACATCATTAACATCGAGTTTCCGATAGTTTCCTACCTTTCACAATAAAGCAAGACAACAGCCCTTCTATAAGAGATGCTGATAACATTGTTCGTTAATTATGGCCTTCACAAATGGGACTAATGAATATTTGAAAGCAAAGTTTCGCCAATTAGTTGGCCTAAGACAACTGACATGACAAATGACGCAAATATGCGAAATAAAATTGTTATTTTTAGCATGCGATTAACTATTTTAATTACCTCCTAACAATTTTCGGTAATTAAGTGTTTTGTAATGTCAAACTAGAGTTCAAACGTTTTAATTAACTAGACGACTTCCTTCGGCTACTTTAATTTCCACACTCGAAGTGAGAGGCAAACTTCGGTGGCAAATTATGACAAGTTTTTGAATCGTGTTATCGAATGCTTATGCAATTTTTTAAAAAATCCCATCGTTTTAAACAGTGAACTTTTGACTATTTGGAGAGAGGCAACGAGAGAGTTTGGATGCAGTTCAAGAACTATAGATTTAATTCCAGAGGATAGTTGAAAGGATCCCGAATTCAGGTATCGAAATTGCTCCTTTAGAACATGTAATTACACCTTGATGAAAGACAAGGAGGTGACATATTGATATATGTTCGTTGACAGAAATTACTGACACGTGTTCCATCAATTCGTCAACAATGGGCGTTGTTGCCAGGAGGATATTTTTCTTGCCAACAATTTTCAATCCTTTTTTTCTTTATTTTTTAAATCAATAAAAAGGCTTTTAGATTATCTTTTAGTTTTATTAATTCATCGGAGTGGGAGATTATCTTATTAAAGTCTATCCTAATAGAAGACAAGAGATAAGTCGGTCCCAAATGGTTCTTTTATTATGAATGAAATTTTTTTTTCTATTATCCATAAGTATACAGCGTGTCACTCGGAGTTAATACAAAATGATGATGGAAAAGCTTTCGTCTTCCTCATCCCCATCAAGTTCGGTCTTAAAAATTGAAAGGTGTTAATTATGAGAATATGTAAACTTTCTAACTATTCTGCAATTTAAAACTTATATATATTTATATACGTATTAAACATTAGTTTGAAGTGATAAATGCTTTAAAGCCGAATTAATCGTACGTAGTTGTTTTATGCTAGACAGAAATTACGGGCAGAAATTACACGCCTAATAAAACAAAATCACACAATCGAAGTTCATATTACATGCATTCCGGTTACTCAAAACCCCATGAATGTGGTCTCGTAAATGGCCAACTATAAACCATTTTGTAGTTTCCTATTGCAGTATCGAATGGCTTGTCATAGTGAAAAAGACTACACTGTTATCTTTAAATTAGAAGAAAAAAGAAAGTTATAAGTGCCTTTAATGGTCTGCATTATACACCAACTTTTTAGTTGCAGTTATAAAATAATATTAAATGAACATTTTCTGTCCTTGGCTTGCATTCATTTTAGTTTTGTCGAGTAGGAAAAGTTTAAAAATTTCCCCTTAAAAGCATCGTTTTTTTAAGAAGTAATTGTCTTCTTAATGGTAGCAGTGCGAAAATATTTTTATTAATATTGATAATGATAAATTTTAAAATATCTTTTCTTTTTCTCGTTTTAAGAGTTATATATACAGTATATATATATAAAACGGTTTGTTTTTATTGTTATTTGAACACAATAGATGATGTAGTTTATAAGTTATTTAACAGAATTTTGGTTGAACGAATTCCATCATGGCCAAAACCAAAACGGCGATCGATGCCAATCTCAGAAAAAAAAAAAGAAGTTTTATATCAAACTTTAAACAGTTTGATTGGTAAACATAAAACTGTTTACCAATCAAACTGGACGCAAAATTAACTAAAAAGTAATTTTGTCTTGTCTTTCCATCATTGATCATCGCTACTGTTTGCATATGCATTACGTAAATGTAATTTCAAGAAATTTAATTGCTTCAAGTTTTCCATATTTTAAAGACTCGTATGATGTGTTCTGATCGAATTTTTCGGATCAACTTAGTGAAAAAGGAGAGAGAACTTTCCGCTCTATGGAATTCTGTGCCGACCAATTTGCAGGGTGGCCACTTCACTAGACTAAAGACAGTGGAACCTTAAACACAGGTTGTGAGACATCAGCTTTTTCCCGGATAGGAATTAACAACCAGAAATAGTTAGAGGATTCTTGGATGAAGCTAACAAATGGCTTTTTAAGTTCCCTGACAATAATTATTGTTATTAGTTTTTCCTCCTTTTTTTGGTCTTTCTCTACAGTAGACATATATCTACACTCCTCTTTCCGCAATGTTGAACTGGTCTAGAATAAGTGACTTCTTTTATTCGATTTCAGAAAATGTTACATAAATTCTTAAAGAAGTTGCCTTTGGAAAAGCGTAAACTTAGCTTTAACCTCATAAAATTTGCTTTCTTTTCGATAAAGACAAATTTTGCGCGATCGGTGTTTAGCGTGAAAGTTATCGGTATTTGTAATCTATATAAAGTTAATTTTTACGAGAAGATAAACTTGCCAGATTATTGTTTAAATCTTATCCGGTATTTATGAAAGAGATAAGCTTAACAATGACTGATAACTTAGAAGTATAATCATCAAAATTATGAGATTTTATTGGGAACGAAATATAATTTAATCAAGTCGTCAAAAACAGGAAGAATAGATCCTTTCCTGCAATTTCAAGTAAGAAATCGGATGAAATTGTGAATTCTACTGAAGAAATTATATTTAATGAGTGTCGGTATATTATGTAGAAAGTTCTCAACATATACACTTCCTCTTTCTTCCGGATTCTGGTCGTTTACATGAACATGTTTATAGCGACATGTGGTTTGGCAAACAAACGTCTAAGCTTGCGTGTATATATAAATATATATATACTTACATTGTAAAACTGGCTTTATAGCTCAAGATATGGAATATAAATCCGAAACAATTAGACAGATTTAGGAAGCCATTCTGTATATTTATTATGCGAAATGAACCGTTATCAGTTCTTTAATCGCTATAATTATCTTCTTATCTGCTTTGCAAGATTCTGCAAAGTTTGGTTAATTAATTCGAAGAGTAAAAATAAAAATCATGGATAGTAAAATTCTCTTTGAATCATTCTGGAAAGTCGAAACATTGAAAAAAAATTTTTCTTCCTTTTTTTGACGTTATCCGGAAGAAATGGCGGAACTTTTAGAAAATAATTCAGACGTCAGAGTTGATTGCGAAGTTTGTGCACTTGAAGAAGTTGTGTTGCATCTAGAAATGCATGTGTGTATGTACGGCAAGGAAAAAGCTGGAGGCAAATCGGATGGAAACTTGCATTTACTTCCTGAATGTCTATTTGAAAGTTGGGATCAGATCAGTTAGATGCTTCGGGGAGCATCTAACGTCAAAGTTTCCTGAGGAACATTTTTTCCCCGTTTTCCGCTGTTAGAAGACATGCCAACATTCTGCTATGAAGAAGGAGAATGCGCGATTTTAGAAAGAGAGAGAGAGGAGCGAAAATCACATTTCCGAACGAAGTTGATGTTTTAGATGTAGAAACTGGATAGACAAATAGGAAAAGAAAATTGGAAAGTGCAACTTGATAGATCAGGGTGAGTTGGCCGTATAGAAAATAGTTTACTTCGAAAAAAACGCATATTTTTAAAGCATAAAAAATAATGTTTAGGCCCATCATCGGTATCGATACTTAATGTAACTTAATAGAAAAACATTTACATAATTTATTTGCATATTTTTCCCCTCTATCTTAAAAACTTTCAGTGGCTGCATCTAATTAATTACACGCATTTTAAGCTGAGAAGTCTCTAAATGTGTTCCATTAAATTACAATAAATGTGCTGTTATATTGCATAATTAATTAACTATAAAATGCATATTTATAAAAATTTGCATATATAATAACTCTTGCGGCGAAGAAAATATTTTCAGAAGGAAAAAAAAATTCTCTCTTAATAGAAAAAATAGTAATTGAAAGGATTAAATATTTAATAAACAACGATAAATGATGCATAATAAAATAATAATGTTTTAAATAATAATTATAATATTTTGGCTAATGCAAAATTTATTAAATGCATCAGGAAAACATAAAAAATATCACTTTTATTGTATAAAAAAGGCAAATATATATATATATTTTGTTTTTCCATTGCATTTAATAACTGAAAAATGATCATATTTATTCATCTGTCGGCTTGTCCGCAAAATATCTTTAAAACCAAAAATGGTAGAAAGTTGGAATTTTAATGGATCTTTCTTTACTAATCGAGATAAATGCCTATTAATTTTGAAATTTTAACGTTATTACGATGCAAAATGGCTGCATTCTAATTCTATATCTTTAAAACTTTTTCCATTAATTTGAAAAATTTTAATAATGTATTTAAAATACTATCGCATACAATCACTTGTTTGTCCATCGGTAAAATTTCTGAGGGATAAATTAATGCCGAACATTCAAATTTTAGAAGTTTCATTCCTTATTAGTCAAATAACACAAGTATTAATTTTCAAAACCTTACTTGTTCCATTACAAGATGGCTGCCAAGCCCAATTTATACTTATTATAGGCCTTATATTGTAACATTTAAGAGGCCTCTCAAATTAAGATTTTGTTTTAGTAAAGAGTGAGATCCATTGCAACATGAGTCCCTAAGATGCAACTTATGTAATATATACACAGATCCGGCCCTGAAAGCGATATCGTAACTTTTGAAATTGTTTACGATACGTGAGTAACATTTGAAGAATGTTTTCTATAAAATAATATCACACGATATACTTACCTGTTTACATATATTTTTAAAATAATAAAATATAGACAGGTTTAATAAATTAATCATGCTAATTTTTGTAAACATTGAAAAGTTATTTTTATTGCCAATCTCGAAATTAAAATTCTTTTTTCTTTTGTGAGAGATGCAAGCGCAAATTCGTATCCGAGATTTTTAAAGAAAGAAGTGAGAAAAAGTCTCTTTATGCAATTTCTTGTTTCGACCGAAAAATCATCTATTGAACCAAGTGAATAGAGAACCCCCAAGAGAAGATAACTGATTGGAGGATGTCGACGAGACATCTCGTCACCATTGCAATCACCGACTTCTCTCTCTCACAATCCGTAAACTGCTATACAAGAAAGAAAGACTTACTATTGAAACACCTTTTATTTATTTTGTATCTCCTTCTGGTTGCAGGATTTACATAAAACCTGGCTCTGGTAATAAACTTATTACTCTACGATGTCGAGAATTTAAATTACTTTCATCGCACATACAAGAAACATATAACGTGTGTGTGTGTGTGTGCGTGTGTGTGTGTGTGTGTGTGTGTGTGTGTGTGTATGGATTCTTTTACATTTTAATAACGAGTACAAATTACATTAACAAGGGGAAAAAAATTAAATTTTTTTTTTATCATATTTTCGCATATTTTTTCCAGAAGATAATTGACGTTGCATACGTTCATCAATACCGACTTCTAACATTGTTGCTGTGATTAATCCAATTTAAATTTTTTAAAAGTTTATTTCCAGAAAAACGAAACTTTAATGTATTTATATCGAAATAAAAAAAAAACGAAAAAAAAAATTTTTTTTCGAAGATATTTTACTGGACAGAGTTTGTTACAAATTGTGTTACAACTGCTTTGAGTTACAGCAGTTTCCATCTGGAATTTTTCTCTCTTCCTGACTGCAAATTAATTCTGACTTTTGTTATGCTGCCGTACTTCAGTAAGAGAACAGGTAATTTACGAAAGAAAATAAGAGAGGGGAAAAAATAATTCAAAGATCTGTTTTCAATCTTCTCGAAAAAGTATAAATAAAAAAAAAAAATATCAAATATTTTGTAAATTAATATAAACGAGTTGTTCAACCTCTTTTGTTTTCTCTGTGTGTGCTTACTCTAACAAGTTTCAAAACTTTTCTTACTTTTTCTCATGAAGGTGAAAGAGGAGGAAAGAAAAAAAAAATTAAATTTAGTTGATACCGGAATTTAAATCTGACTTCCAATTAAATACTATATTAAAATTTTCTCTAGGTAAATCTGGAGACTTTATGGATTATGTTAGGAATATAAGATGACAACCTCCCATTCACCTTGTTGCTGTTGTAGCAGATGATGCATCGACTCTCTTTCCATCCGTTTCTGTAATCCAACTAGGATAAATCATTCCGAGAGTAATTACTAAAGACAGAAAATAAATTACTTCTCTTATATATATTAAAAAAAAGCTTTTGTTTCAATTTTTAGATATTCCAAACAAGTACAGTGTAAAAGTTATAGATAGATACAAACGGTGTATTGGTTCTTGGAAACAGCTACCACCTAAACTATCTTATAATTCACTTAATTCTGATTAATATTAATGACATCTTAATCTTTGGTATGATTAAGTACAACAAAATTTCATTAGCGAAATACCTGATTGCAACATTTTAATTATTAAGTTGTAGTCTAACTGATAAGTTCTGTACGAGTTTGTACGAGTCAGTAGAAATTATAGAGAAGAATAAAAAATTTTATGATTTGTTTTGTTTCGATAGAAGTTTAGCAAGTATTCTGCCGATGAAACAATTACGACAGTTAATCCTTTAATGCCGGATTAGGTAGGAAAACTAGAAGAGTTGATATGGCTTAACATCGACGAGAATCGATAAATCGAAAAAATAGGAAGATAAAAATAACTTTTATTATAATGGAATTTTATAACTATGTTATAGAATTGTCTGTTTATCCGAGTGTTTTCCATTAATTATTAATTTTAAATTTTCATTAAATTTGATGATGATGATGATATTCTCCCATTAAAAATAATTCCAACATATATCAATTAACACTTCAACTTCGACCATTTAAAAATGGTGGACATTCAAACTTTCTTAATATATCTTGAACTAATTATTGGATTTTTATGAAATTTAGCATATTGTTGAATATCATAGCGATGGCGTATCAATTGACCTTTTATCTTCGGCCAATTTAAAAATGGCGGATGTCCAAATTTCGGAGGTTTCTCCCTAATAACTTTAGAACGACTTGATTGATTTTCATAAAATTCAGCAGGATAGTCAAGTCATTAAAGCAGACTTTCAAGCATGATTTATTAACACTACAGCTTCATCCATTTAAAGATGGCGTACGTTCAAACTTCTGAGATTTCATTATAATAACTACGAAACTATTTCATAGATTTTCATGACATTTAACACAGAAGTTATGCCATCAAATGCGATTTTTGATGCCATATACTTTAATCACAAAAAAAAACCAAAATAAAATTAGAAAGTGGGCGATTAGTTCTTTTCAGAAAAATACTTATTTAAACAACCGAAATAATTTTACTTTTTAACCATTTTTAAATCCTAAAATAAAAATAAAATTTGTTATAGAAAAATCCTTTCTTTTTTTTTTTTAATCAAATTGATTAAATTTTATGATTACAGTTTAAAATTTTTAGTTTTCTTCCTCGGAAGAAAAGTAAAAATATATATATAAAAAAAAAATATAATTTCTTAAATTAAATTTCGCATACTTAAAATTCAAAGTTTAATATTACAAGACAAATAATGTAAAATAAAAAAAAAATTATATTATTATAAAAGATGGAATTCGTTTTAAAGAATAATTCAAAAAATTTTATGGCTCCGAAGAAAGGAAAAAAAAGAAAAAAAAAAATTATTTACTGAATGAATATTGTAGCAATTTAATACAGTAACTTATAATAAAATTTTGTTGAATTTAATTCACTGGAGAATTCGTGTTTTCATTATATAAAATATATATATATATTTTATTGTAGACTTCTCTTTGCAGATTAAACGTTTCTTCGAAATAACCTTTGACTTAAAACAGATTAAATTATCTAATGGAATTTTAAAATTATTTTTTATCTTAATATATAAACTAAAAACGTTACTACATAATATTATTTTTAATAAAAATCTAGCAATCTTTCGAGTAGTTTTGAGATACTTCAGAAGTCGCGGTTCCTTTCAGAATATTAATTTCTACCCATCCGAGTTGTATATATTTATATAAAATTTAGTTTTGACGTTCTAGAAAATGCATTTTTTTTCCTTGCCGAAAAAGAGGAAGGAAGGAAAAAAAAAACTACGCGTATATCGCATCAACTATATATAATAGTCGACGGTCGATGGAAAGATTCAAAAATTCGCAATTGGGAGAAGTAAAATAGAAAAGATAACCTAAAAGAACTCGCTGACAATAAGAAAGCTGAAGGAATAAAAGAGAATAAAATTACTTTTTCTTTCGCTTGTGTTTCTTTGTTAAGAAAAGATAAATCAATTCACCGTTTTCGATTTTTTCTTAAAATATATATATATACTGTGTATATATATATATATATATGCCCATAATTCGGATATCATCTCAGAATGCGAGTAAAAATTCGCGTCAAAATTACCGGCCAGCAATTTATTAACATTATTTTCGAGTCGGTTAGACAGTTTAACGTGCTAATCACCGATATTATTCTCCTTTAATAAGCAAACAATCTCTTTACCGGAAAAGATTCTGAAGCAAAAACTTCCAGATAAAACGATAAGAATTCCCCTCCGCGAGATATTCGAGATAAGGAATAAAATAAGGAAGGAAAAAAAAATCATTATTGAATCGGAAATGCTGTCTAAGAATAAAGCAATCTTTCAATTTAAGCACTATTCTGATTTTAAACACGACAGTAAGCGACAAAGGGATGCCTGCAGCACTTCAAGTGACAACTACAGAAACTGCTATCCACTTGATGTCAAAAGATTTCCACCCTCTTATCATAAACTGCTGGTTATTGTCTTAGAGTTTTATCAAACATAAACTTGCAAACATAATATAAGTAAATAAAATGTTTTCTTTATTAAATAACTTACTTTTTATTGTGTATTTTATAGAATTTTGTCCTTTTTTTTGGGTCGAAAAAACTTTATACCTAATTTTAATATCGAAAATTTTTAATCCGGCAAGAGAAGCGAAAGAAAATATATATGTATATATGTATGTGTATATATAGTACAAAATAAATCTCCGCTCGTTTAACTTGTAAGGAAATATTTTTATCAATACAGGAAACTATTTCTTTGAGGAAATATTCCCAAATGACGCGTATGTCGAATGATTTATGTTATTTACACTCAAGGATGTTTATCAAGTTTTTACAATTTTTCAAATAATTTTTTTAATAAATTTTATAAAAAAATTTACGTCTTAAAGTGATAAATTGGATGCCTTTTTAGCGAAAAATTCACGAAGTTACAGCGAAACATTCGATGCATTTAATTGGGTTTATAAACTAATACGTTGTGTTTAGTCTTTCTGCAAGCATTTCTAACTTTAATGGTTAATGATTAGTTCAAGCAATTACATTCTATTTATTCCAAAGAATTTCTATATTAAACATATTCGCTCGATTTTCCACAATAATAACGATTTAAGGATACTTAAATTTTTAATTAGGACGTACATAGAAGTAAACAAAGACTAAATATCGTCATTATAAACCTATATATAGGAAAACTTAATTGGAGCCGTTCCAGAAAATTTGGAGAGATATAATCGAATTTCTTAGTTTTATTCCAAAGCTAAAACGTTCTGGGTTAATTAAAAGTGAAAATATATTTAAAATGAATTATTATATGCGATTAAATTTTGCTTTCAATAAAATGTAAAATCCGTTCAATTGATAGCAATATAAATTTAATTTGATAAATTAATAATTAATTTTTATCCTATTTCAGTAAACAAGTAATTTTCTTAGGTCGAAGAACATAAAAATGTATTTAATAGGATTCTGCTTAATGATGTATTCTGTAAACAGATATTTAATAAATTATAAAATCGATAGCGACCTTACTTCCCTATTAAAATATCTGTTCTAATTCGGTGAAAATTTCCGACATCTTTTTTTTTTTTTTTTTAAGAAGGAAATTTTTGCTATTCTTAATCAAATTTCAAACGATGCGAAAGTGTGTCAGACATACAAAGCAGGTAATCATCTTATTGGAGTCTGGAAACCTTTCAAAATATGATAAACAGGATCCATTTGCATAAAGTAACGTCGTCACAAATCAGATAATAAAAATGTCTCCCGAGGAATAAACATAAAAAAAAGTATTGTGGCATTATCTGAAAAAAAAAATTTTTATCTCTCGAAAAAAAAAAATTCTGAATTGATTTCTGCTCGGATATTTATAAACAAAATATTCGAGAATCTTAGCAAGTTAGTATGATCATCTTTAATGATTCTTAAGATTATTACATTTAAAACTTAATAATTAATTGAGAAAATTAGCAAAATCGACCGGTGAAGAGGAAATTTGGCAGACAGTAAAAGTCAGAATTGTTCGTTGGCGGTGGAAGTAATCAAAAATATATTTGCCAGTCATATGATAAAGGAATCATTGATATCACTATTTCGATATGTGAGAGATGGATTGAGGATATAAAAAAAAAGAAGACGAGGAACATCATCAGTAGAGTTAGTGATTGATAGAAATAAGACAACGCGAAAGTTTTAAGAAAAAAAATTGCTGATCACTCCGATAGTTAAAATATAGGTTGAATGATTAATAGGATTTAACTGAATGGGAATAGACAAGGCTAAGATTTTTCTATTCTTAGATATAGACCCGATAATATATGCCACGGATATTTTAAAATTTTCCAGTTCTTGGTACCGCATTGAACATTGGGACTTTACATCAATCGTTTGATCAATAAAGTTGCTTTTCGGAGAAATTTCCCAGAACTAGCTATTAAGAGAATCATTATACATTAGTCAAGAATGATTCATGATTCCTGATTCCGTAAATAGATCTACAATTGTTTGGCGCCAGAATTGCTACGTTTGTATTAAGTCTAATTTACCAATCATCAACCTTTTTTATATCTTTTCTCAAACATTTTCAATCAAACTCAAAATCTACCAGAAGAAAATATTTAGATATTTAAAGAATTTTTTTTAACAATTTTTTTTTTTAAGTCAACTTTATTGAATTATTCGCGTGTTTGGAAATTCGGAAGTTTGCTGATATACGAATGCATTAAAAATAAAAAAATAAGAAACTTTTACTGTTTTAAAGAACGGTTAAATGGTTAATTGTTTAATCAATTATTTTTGAATAGCCAAAGGAAGAATAAAATGCGAATTTTAATTAAGGTAGTTTAAGTAAGAAATAATGCCAATCAGGAGAAAATTGGCAGAATTAATGATTTAATTAACTGAGTAACATAAAACCTGACAATTGAAAAATAATATGAAAAAGAATATAAGACAAAAGCAGTCTAAACAAACAATCCCAACGAAGTTTTTCTCCAATAAATAAATAAATAAATAAACTATCCGTAATATTTTATAGCGAAATTTTCTGAAGAATTTTAAATTTCGATTTTATCTTATTTATCCATTTTTTATACGAAAATCTTCTCAGTAAGTATGTAAGTCTGCACGAAAAACATATCTGAAGAATCAAATATTACAAAATAATAAAATTTTAAAAGTTATTTCCTTATTTTTAACCAATGCAAACGCTTGTTTTCGATATTATTACGTGATTCCGTTGGAAAATGGCGGCCGTTCAAAACTTTGAAAAAAATCGATATCTTTGAAAGTGTTTGTTGCACATGAATAACTCGATTGAAAGAATTTTTGTAAACAAGTCAGTAAAGATCGATAAATCGAAATCACCCTAACCTTTCTTTTATTCGATTTTACATCTATATGAAGATTATAAATGATCGAAATCGAATTATTACTGTCGATAAAATAATCATCCGATTTTGATCATTTTCAGTAAATTTAATTCTGTATTATATCCTAATCACATACTTAAATTTCATCAAAATCGAATGATATTTTCTCGAGATATCGTGCCGACAGACAACCGAACAAATTATATATTTCTTTTTATTCCGTTTTAGAATAGAAGTAATCAAAAATATTTTTATAAAATTATTTAACACTGATAAAGTCTTTCCTTTGATAGCATTTTTATTAATATATATATACTCAGTTTCTTATAAATAATTAAATTTGTGCTTTAAATTAATAACAAATTTAAATTATAAATTTTAATTTTAAAATTTCAATAAATAAAAAAGTTAAATTTAAAATTTAATCATATTTTTAATAATAATAATAATAATAATAGTGATATTAAAAAAAAAAGATATTTCGAATATAAAATTTAATAATAAGAGAGATTTAGTTTCGTGCATTTATTTTCATATGATTAATAGAAAGCGCTGTAAACAGATTAAAGTTTAAAATTTGACGTGGCATCAAAAATAACGTTTCACTCGAATATAATAAATGTTCCTGAAGATATACGATTTCTGACTTAGAAAAATGACGATGATTATTAAAATAATGTTTATTTTTCGAATTAAAATAACGAAATGGAAGAAATAAAGTACAATATATATATATTGTATGTTTGTATCTTCCTTTTAACTATTATCTCACGTTAATGCATTGGAATAAATAATCAGAAATACCAGCCATTGAACTGTCACGAAATTTGGGAAAATAATTATGTTTGCTTTGAGAAATTAACCATATTGCGAGAATAAATGCGATCTACTTATGCTGTTTGCTCACTTTCTTCCGTTTTGAGTTAAAAACAAGCAGATCTAGAAAGAAATGTTTGCCTGCTATCTAAAGATGTCCTTTATTTTGGAATGATTAAAGATGCTGGACTAAAATATAACTCATCAAAATCATCTTCAATGACATGATCTTTATATCGAATATCATAAAAATCTATCAAATATTTTCCTAGTTATTATAGGGAAAATTCATAAATTTGAACGTCAGCCATTTTTAAATGGGTGAAGCTAACAGGAGTAATTTTAATATTATCTCAAATTATATTTTAGCGGTCTCTGATCTTGCTAATTTCATGAAAAAATAATCAAGTGATTCAAACTGATTCAAAAGTTACAAAGGGAAAAAAAACCCTCATAAGATTTAATGTCGGCCATTTTTAAATGATTGAAGATAAAGAATTAATTGATGTGATTAATAGAAATCATATATGACCGATGTCATTTTTAAGGATTCGATCTTCGTATTGAATTTCATGAAAATAATTGAATAATTATTTCAGAATATTTTAAGAGAACATCTCAGAAATTTAAATGTCCGCCATTTTTAAGTGGTTAAAGTTCAGATTTAATGGAATTAGTGCCTTTCTATTATTAAATGCAACCTCTTGAATTTAATTTTAACGGTAGAACACCGCTATCAAATTTCATGAAAATCTATTAATTAATTCCAAAAGTTATTAATGGAGAAACATCATGGTGATCTTGCAATATGAAGAAACACATCAGACAACATGGTGATCCTACAAGCTATTTTCCTTCGAAAAGTAAACTGATAATGTTATTGTTTGTTAAATATAATAAAAAAGTTTATATGCATTATATTTTTTATCTGTAAAAAGTTTCGGAAGTATATATAGTGATTGCAATTAAAATGCAGATGGCGTTTAACGATGTCTTAATAAATAAAGAAAAAAATCATTAAAGCGAATTACTACTTGGAGAAAGTATCATTCAAGAAGATTTGTTATTGGAGTACTGTACTTCGAAATTGGTTTCTGTTTCTTTAGAGCTTAAAAGATATTTACTCCAATAAAAATACCAAAAAGAAGGTTTTTCTCTCAAACGCAAACAGCATTAAATGTTATTTATCGCATTTATCTTGTCGAAATTAGCTTTTTATTACTTTCTTCCATAACCAAATAGGAGCATCAAGCCAATTTTTCTTTTCCTCACAGATAAATAATTTAATTATAAACATTGCTAAAGTTGAATAAAATGCAACTACACATACATATATATAAGAAAATCGATTAAAGAATACAGTTTTCGGATTCATTCCTTTCTATTCTTTCCTAATCGTCATCACGAATCCTTTCAAAAAAGATTTATCTCCACTATCTCCTGTTGGTGACGTCACGGTGACATCACCGATTTGTCATTCTCATAACGTGACATCATTTCGCGTCATTATCAACGTCAATGACGTATCTGATAGCGATTGGATAAATGCATCAACGGTAGAAAATTTAACGATAATCGCAACTTCATTCATTTTTTTTTTTTGTCAGGCATTATTTCGGTTTTTAGAAAGAAAAATATTCCAGTCTAATTTTTTTTCTATCTATTTCGATGTATAAAAGATTAAATTTGACGGAAATGTGGCATAATGTAGCGATTGCAGTTATGATCAATATGAGTAGAGGAAGAAAATTTTAAATAACTTTTACTGTACTTTTTCTCGGTTCAAATTTTAAGAAATCCCACTTTCACAATGATCTCTATTCGATCATTTTATTTTATTTTTTATCAAATCAGAAACCCAAGAAAGTTAATCACAAAAGGTTTTTTTTTTTTTTTTCCATCTTCCGCTTCTATGCAAAAGGTAAGAGTGAAGTCTAGATTGGTCACACTATCGCCATTAGCATATGAAAGAATGCTCGACTCTGATATTTCTTTCTCTCTCCAAATTCTTTTTACCTGCAAAAGAAGACTTTTTTTATTTTTTATTTTTTTTCTTCCCGTTAAAAAAATACAAATGAGATTTTTCTTTGTTTATAAAACTCCCTCAATTTTTTTTTCTTCGAAAGAATAAAGAAGAAAAATAAATTCTAGAAGAAAAATTACCATGACAACAAGTTGAGAGAGAAGAGAGAGAGTTTTAGGTGGCGATCAAATTGAAACTTTTGGGAAAATTCTTACAATTGGAATTTTAATTTCGAAAGAGCAGAAGAGCTTACAGATCTCAAATGAATATTCATTAGTCTATCCATCCTAAGATAACAATTGCTCATAGGAGATGCCTAGCCACTGGGAAAAGAGTAATTAGTTGGTTGCAAATGGCAATTCTGAGAACAATCAGTTAATTTATAAAGGAAATATTCGATTCGGAATCAAACGCTGATACATTGTTTACGGTGATCGATACAGGAGCAATAACGTGATTTTCTGAGATTAATTCCTCAAGGCGAAATTCTTCAATTAGTGACTCTATCTTCGGATGTAATCTGGTCTTATAAACACATACCAATCAGTTGACATACCAATAAGATATTTACACACTGGCGTAAATGAATCCTTGCATTCCTTCACACGTTCGAATAATATTAGATTACTTGTTATAGACGCCAAATTCCTTTACACATATTTATCATTAATTTGTTGAGAAGTTATGGAGCGCATTAAACACAATGTTTACTATCCCGTACTAGCGATTTGCGGATGCCACCTATTTCACCTTTCCGTTAGCGTCATCTGGTGATACCTTTTGACATTAAAATTATTTTATCTGACATTCTAATAAATGGAAGTGTTGTTCAGTTGGCGCAATTGTTTAAAATTTACTACAGTTAAACGAAGGGAAAAAAATTATAAGCGATTTAAGTTTTTTTTTTTTATATAAGAGTTACAGCGCAGCAAATGATAACGTAAAGCAAAATTTATCCTGAATTATCAAACGAAAAAAAAATATATTTTTAAGAATATCTGTGAGATGGATGGGGATTATTGTGCTATTTCAGTTGATAAATAACCTTTCACGAGTTATTTATACAATATGAAATGACAGAATTTTTTCCTACTATTTATCAGTTATAGGAAGATTATTAAATCCTTACTTGACATCTGTTGAATAACACAGAATATAATCCCCACAACTCATCAATTCTCCTATGTAAACCGTTAATAATATAAAAATTGTATCGAATATTCTTGTTAAAGGATCTTATATATATATAAGGGAAAAAAGTATTTTATTTTTTTATTCTGGGAGGAGTTACGCTTTTCAGATAAGTTTGGCTTGGCGAGTGATGATTGACCGTCCTCCCAGAGACGTGAGGTAGAGTTTTTGGATGACTGGTTGTCATGGCAGCAAAGCAAAGAAAACGGAAGATAAGGTAGCTTGCATATGCTGGTTTCAATCACGGAGTCTTTTCTAGCATCAAAGAAGCCCGAGGCACCTTCACCGTATCGCGACTTAAATTGAATCTGAGCTTCTATCACCTCCTCCCTCCGTCACTAAAACCAATCGTTTAACTAGAAACACATCCAACTAGATTGCTTTCTATGGCAAAACGTCTACCTTAAATTTAAAATTGTTTTTATCCTACGAATATATATATATATATATATATATATATATATATTATATACGCAATCTTTTTTCCCCTCCGTTTTATCAGAAAATTTTAATAAGCTAAAGTAGATAATAGGTTTAGAAAATATAATTAAACATAAAATACCTTCTTAAAATGTAATTGAATTCAGAATGAATTGAAATGTCGGGCGTAATGAACTTTATCGCATTAAAACTCTGCTAAATTCTTATAAGCATGACATTTCTCATTAATTAGTTCACATGACTTGTTCTAAACAGACAGACATCTTCCGAGTTATTCTACATTAACAAAGGATAAAGAACTAAACTCGGAGAGAATTTACTGAATAATACTTTGCTTTTGCAGTGAATCTGATATGTAATTTTGCATATTATTCGCTTTAAAATCCTTTTCGGTGATATTTTTAGAAATTTTCCTTTTCTACAACACAAACGTGATTACTAGTACTTAAACAAAATTTAATTGCCACGAGGATGATTAAATGCGTGCATTTTCCTTTCCAAATAATACTTTATGTTGTTATTAAGTAAATTACAGAAAAAAACCGTGATTATTAACAGACAAAACACAGACTTTTTAATGGTTTTTATCGATTGCAAACGTTATATAGTCAATCAAAAATGAGTGTGATTAGCAGATGTTTTATTTTAACGAAAAACAAAACAAAAAAAAAAAAACTACAACTGATACTGTTATAATGCATTGAATAATCTAACTGGATATAAGTTTCGAAACAAAAATTTGATCTTCGATCATAACCCTCTATTCACCTTAATCAATAAATCCAAAGCAAGTTTATGTGATCAATAAATGGAATCGCAAGTACCTTTCGCACTTACAGTACTTCGATAACAGATGGTGATATGGCATATCCATTCAACCTACTTTCTGTTGTGAAAACTAGGCACTAAAAGCATTACCTTTATAATTGTCTTCAATTTTATAGATTTTTATCGGTACTTTAATTACGATAAAGGAAATATATTTATTTAATAAGTCTTTTTTTTTTTAACTGGAATTATTCTTGGGGGATTAACGATTATCTTTTGTTACTGATGGCCTTTACCAGTTCTGGCTTACAGATTTAGTCCGGATCTTTAAAAGCTTGTAGTCACGTTGAATGGCGAATTCTCTTTTTCATTCTTTTATTCGAACAAAGAGAAAAAGAAAGGAGTTTTCTTTTTAAACGAGATGAAATTGTAGAAGAATATCTTACTAAAAATAATATGGCGCCGAGCAGACCAAGATCCATACGTAAGCATGTTGTGTTGAAAGACAATTCGTCTCTGACAGCCCCGGTCTGTCAACCCACTGATAGGTCAATCGATTCCCGATTAAGCTATGGTAACTTAAAATATCCTGTTCTTACGGCTTTCGAATTTATCCGACTCGTCTCTAACGTTATACTCGTATGACAAAGCGATTACAACCGAAAACATGACATTTTTTTCCAACTTTTTAATATTTATTTACCGTACTATCAATTCGCGAGCAGAAAACATGGAATAACTTATCTCCAGAACGAAATTTTATCGAACATTAACCGCATAAACATGTCTGAAATAAATTTTTAAAAATTTCATAACTTTAAAACTGTTTAATGACAACAGAATCGGACGCTTATCTCTTCTATATTAGATGAAGTTTAACTTTATTCCCGGAGCTGTTGATCCCTTCCAAATATTAATCTTTCTAAACCTTCTTATTTTGAAGGACAGACGTATAAACTGACGTCAATCAAAGTCTGTTGATAGAATAGCCTTTGGCTCCTGATGAATTCTTAATAAACGTTCGGGTTTATAAGTTTTGAAAAGTTTCGAAATGCAGTATAGACGAAGATCGACGTCCGTTTGTGTGATTTTAATCATTTTAAACGTTCCGTAATAAAGAAAACGTAACTTAAAACTCCATTTTAAAAATTATTCGAATTGATCTTGAAAGTTAGAATGGCGTGTTTTAATTCTTTGCGTGTCTCTTGGTACGCACGTTAGTTGGATACCGAAAAGATTTCCAAAATCTAAATATGCTTTCCGTCTTAACAACGTTTAATTAAAACTGTACGCGATCTGCGAGAATTCCGGAAGGAAACTTTATTAATAATTAAATTAGATAATTCGATAAATATTATTTCCAAAAGGGAAATGAATTAATAAAGTCTGTTAATTCTGTTTACCAAAATTTTAAAATTTTATTTTATTTAAAAATGCGAATGAATTAATACAGAATTTAGCGATTAAATTTTAAATACCATCGTAAAATATATATATTTCCTCCCCTTTTTTTTTGTGTGTGGAAATAAATATAAAATAATTTAATACCGTATTAAAAATTATATATATATATATCAAAATTTATTTTCTTTATATAATTAAATAGAAAACGTTTTAAAAGTCGGAGAAATAAAATTTTTATCGATTTTCAAAAACCTAAATTTTAACTTAACTGCAATCGAATTCCATTACTGAATGTTGTAAATTCTATAAACTGCTTAGCATTACAACTGTAAACTCGCGTGTTACTCGCAGAATTAAAATAAAAAAAAAATGATTGCTTTTTAACGTCTATCACAAAAAATAAAATAAAATAAAATGTTCTCCTCATACAAAATTTCGTTTTTTTTTTTTTCCTCTCTCCCTCTCCTCGTTCTCTATTTTCTTGCGAAAGTTGGGTTCAGTTTCAACGAGGTTGCGTGAAAAAAATTGAACAGTGGGATTACTTTAGTCCATTGGATAAAGATAACTTTGATCCAATGAACTATAACAAGCGATGAAAATTTCATGAAATGTTAGCCATAATCTAGCGATTAATGTGTAATCCTCTTAGCAGAATTATTTAATATCAGCGATAAAAGAGATTATTAGCAACGAAATGCCGGACAATAAATGATATTTGTATCTTTTGTTTGATAATTTAATATAGATATTTAATTAACTCTTCTCAGATTATCTTTAAAATTTATTAATAATGTTATCAATGATTCGTGAGTAAACGAAGACATCTGACATCTAAGAAATGTTTCCAGTGGAAAAAGAAATATATCCGGTTTTATTCTATCTCAACCAAATATCCAATCGAAAGAATAAAATATAATAGAGAGGAACCTACATTTCCAAAACGTTTCTTCGTATCTCACCAGTAGAGGAAAATTTCGAGTCAAACTGGGATTCTTTTTGATAGCAGCAACATCAGAGGCATATCACTAGAGACACTCTATACTTCATGAGGAACCAATTCAATCACTGTATTTTTGTACAGTAAATCAACTTTTTATCGATTTTTGTCCATCGAGAATTGGGCGGTGCAAAGAAAAAAAAAATACAGAAAGAGCAAACAGGTAAAGGATGTACTGTACTTACTGAATAACAAGTGTCGGATTAACAATATTGTAATAAAAAATTCGGTACGTTAGAAATAAAGTGCACACAAAAAAAAAGTTTCTGGTTCTAGTACATACTAGTGAATCAACAAATATTTTCTTGTGAAATACATAATGATACATCTAATTCTTTTCCATTTTTAAATAAACGAATACAGTAGTTTACTTAAAAATGCTAATGTAACTGTAAAAATTAAAGAAAGATTTTTTTTTGAAAGCATAAATTTGTTTACAAAATATTTTATCAATATGAAAATTGTTAACATGGTTAATCAGATTTTGTGGAATCGAATCTTAACGTTTTGCAGATTCGAGTCTCAAGTTTCAAAGGATAAAAAAATAAATTAATCATTTTTATTACTTGGCTTTCTGAGAATTCGAGTCTCGTCTTTCTGCAGATAAAAATATTTTATTAATATTTATAAAATAATTATATATCATATAGTTACGTTTTTTTTTTTTTTGGCTTTTTTCGGATTCAAATCCAAAGTTTTGATGAGATAAAAACTATTTTAGATGTTTAAAAATTAATCAATCAGTTACTGTTTTGTTTTGTTATTTGATTCGAATCTCATTTTCCAGGAGATGAAAAAAAATGAAAAAAAAGAAAACTTCATATAGTAATGGATAAAATATATATATGAAAAAAAAAATTCGGTTTCTTCGGTGTACAATACAAATTGGAAAAAAATATCAAAAATAAATTTGTTATCTTCTTCGACAATGACGATTTACGTAGGGTGCAACAAACTTAAATTGGGTCGTATTTCACTGGAAAAATAAATCAGAGAAAAAGTTCGAATAAAATACGATACATATCCGACCCTTAACAGATGAGATATAGAGTCAGATCACGTGATCTGTTTCTACATCCGAGATATTAAAGACGAATATCGTCTGATAGGAAGACGACGTTGGAAGAATATTGACCATTTCCAGATGTAACAGCTGCAACGTCTATCTGTCCAGTCAATCATTACACAGCAAAGAATAACAAAAGAGGATGAGTCTCTGCGGGCAACAGTCATATCTGTTAGCTTTGGGCTGTTCCTGTTTGATCCAGAACTACTCATCGCCTTAGATAAACACAACGCACTTGCATTGAAACGAAAATCTCGAAGAAATAATAATTCCCTACTTTTCCCCTTCTGTGTTCTTGTCGTTAAATGAATGCAAGACAATCTCCCTCGGGCTCTATCGCTGGCTTTGACAATCCCGTCCCTATTAAACAGATATAGGATTGTTGTTCTGTAGTCAAAATTTTATCCTAGATAAGGAAAAAATGTTATCTTTTAATCAATTTTTACGTTACAGTAAAGAAGAAAAAATAAATTCCATTATTATTATTGCTATTATTATTATAAGATGAAACGGATATCAAACTCCGAAAAACATGTTACTTGTATAACGATAAATATACCAGTTAAATGAACAACAAAGAAAAGTAAATTAAAAATTATTAATTAATCTCGAATATTTATTTTGACAGGACTAATTTTTGAATGAAATATTATGCGATATAAGCAAAATTTTATATTTTCAATATTTTCGATTCCCAAATCAATCACGAAGAGCAAATTAGTTTCTGTCTTCATTAGTGTCACAGTTCACGGTATGCTTTTATATTTATAGGTCTACGTGAACATTTCATACGCTTAACATTATTTTGTTTTTGTATTTAAGACTGTTTTTCGCGAATTAAAATTATTTTCTTTTCTTTTTTTTTTCCTCTTTATTGTATCTTTCGAGTTTGAAAATATTTTTATAACTCGTATTACGGTTTCAAATATTCGTATGAAGGTTTGCACATAATCAGTTGTTTATTGATTTTGTTTTAAACTTGGAGAAATTCCTGTCAGAGATGTGAAAGGGGGAAAACAAAAACTTTTAAAGTTTATTTTCCATATCAGAGCCTCTCGTATTCATTTCGATTGAAAAGGAGAGGAACTGGAAATGTGAAACTTGACGTACATGCGGATAAGTCAGAAACAATAACAACCCAAAAACAGAAAAGGATTTTCTTCTTTAAAGCTCGAACCACTTCGGAAAATATTTATTTGTAGAATAATTTCTGTAAAACATATATTAGCAAACATATATGCAAGGTGCTAGAATAAATTTTGTGTTTAAAGGTTAATATTTAATTTACAGAATAATTAAACACTATACACTTAAATATATATTTTATCAGTTTCACATAAGTTTAATCAATAATTTACTTTAAAAAAAAAATTAAAATTTAATGGTTACATCTCTCCAAATGGCTTTTTTTGAGATCAAGTCGGGATGTTAATGATGATGAATTAACAAGATCATAAAGGCAAAATATTAATTTTTTTAAACATTTATATATTTACAATAAACAATTTTTGTTGTAAATAAACTGTAAAACTTGTATAACCTATAAAAATATCAAAATTACTTGATAAAAAAATTATTAAGAATTTAAACAATGATTTATAATCAATACTAAATTTCAAGAAAGTAATAAATAAAAAATAATTAAATATTTTAAGGAATAATAACGATGGATAAAAATAAAATTTCATTTTATTCTTATATCTGTTATTCTTCTAAAACACTCATCGAACGAAAAACTTTTTAAATTTTCGATATTTTAAAGTTTAACTATTTCGTTTTCTTGTCTTTTAAAGTTCGAATGCATAATATTAAATAATAGAATGTGTAAAGTTAGCACAAAGAGGAAAAATGTTTAGAATGCTAGAGAAGATATTCTTATTTTCAAAATATATATATATATATTTCTCGGGGTAAAAGAAATACTGATAACGTTTAAACCGAATAAAAATTTCTCTTTTCCTGTTTTTCAAGAGAGTGCACGACTGGAAAGCAGAATACACATGGCTCGATACGAAAACAACAGTGTATATGGGTGATATAAAAACATTCTTTCAATATGTTTCCCCATCTTGTCTCATAGCTGAGCTACTCTCATATGAAGTTGCATCACTATGAAACTTCTTCCTAGAGCGCATCATTTCTCTCTCTCTTCCCTTAACACATTCTTTCAACGAGCAGCAGTCGAAAGGTCTTTGAACTTTCCTAATACAAAATAGAATCTTTGTGAGAAGACTGAAGATATTATGTCTTTCCTTATTTCTATTGTATTCCCACGAGATGAGTAAGTAATTGAATCTAAAAAGATTTTTGGAATAAATGCTTCAAGGAAAACTGGCAAACTAAGTTTTTAGTTTCTTTCTGTAATTTTACTTATTTAAAGTTTAAAAAAAAACGAAGAAAGAAATTTTTTTTTTTCCGTTTTAATAATATTTAATTCCGTTCCACTTCGATCTTACAAAAATTAATTCCTTTCTTATTAACAATTAGTAAATAATGATGCTTATTTTTTGTCGAACAAAAGTAATAAATTCTTTAAAAAAATGAAATTAATATTTCTTCTTTTTTTTTAATAAAGAATGAAGTATCAATCTGTGAAAACAAACAGTACTGTTTTGTTTTCTGTTCAAACAAAACGATATCAGCACAATGCAGAAGATCAACAAAAAATGGAAGATGACTTCTATATAAAGGACGATATGACCCGGAAGTCGGTCAGTTCTGTTGCAATCAAGTCGACAGTTGAGAGAGTTCCTCAGAGAATTCAGCCTTGTAAATAGCTGTCCTGAAGAACCGAGTGAACTGCTAATTGTGTGTAGTGGTCGGTCGACTGTCCCTAGACATACCTAAACAACATCATTAGAAAGAAGTCTCAGGTGCTTTTTCACTTTTGTGTGATTTACTTTTGGTCTACTTTACTACTTCCAGAGACTTCTCTGAGAATTAATAAAATTCATCTATTGAACTCGTGCTGATTATCAATCTTAATAAACTACTTAGTATATAAGAGAGAACGACGAAATGTAATTTTCATAACATTTTAAGACGTCCATGCGAAGTTTTAATGATTGGATTAAATTAATGCCAATACAGAAATTGTGATTATGATTGATTAGAAATGTGATTAAGTTATAATTCATAACGTTCAACAGTTAAGTTTAAAAATATACACAATATATGTATTTTACTCTAAAAAAACATGATTATTGAAGGTTAGACAAGCTCATGAATTCGCGTAACGTTGATAAATTACTTAATTAATGAATAAAATTATATTACGCTACATTACTATGGAAATCTTCATAATAATTTTTATAGGTATACATATCTTTTTTTTTTTTAATTTAATATCGATCAGTAATAAGTCTGCTATTGTATCAAATTCTGCCTGCAAAAATTAACTAATTAATCGAAATTAATCCAAACTATAAAGTAGATTTTACAGTTTTCTTTACCATAATTAACTAGTTAAAAATATATCTCTAAAATTTAGTTAGTAAAAAAAATTGATAAATTTAGTATAATCCATTTTATTTTCATCCTATATAAGTTATAACAATTATAAAAACACGTAAACTAATTTGCATAGATTAGTTAATAAAATAAACCCAGCCATATTTAAAAAAAAATACTCATAATTGACGTCACTGGTCAAAACGGAAAACTGATCATTTTTTTTTTAATCATATAATCCAAACTTATTTTTATTCACCCTGCGAATGTGAAAATGCGACACGTTAGGAATTTCTTTTCCGGATTTAGCCAACATCAAATCAGCCACACATTTTTGTGATGTTTATTTTCGCGTTTCTTTTCTCCTTCGAAATTTTAACTGTACCTCACTTCAATTTTACACGAAAAAAATATTTTAAGTGAAAGAAATGTTGAGATTTAAATCATTTCTTTTACTTAAATATTGACGAGAGTTTTTCGTTATTTAATTTTTTTTTTTTAATATATTATCATCACTTCAATACAAGAATCACGTTATTTGTGCAATACTGTTTCGCTTTCTGTTTGCAAGTAATTAAGAAAAAAAAAATGTTTTGTTACAAAAAAAAAAAAATATCTTTTTTTAATGAATAATTTATCGATTTTGATTACATTTTAATTATATATTTAATATTCATTAACGGATTTTAAAGAAGAAGCTAGCGACTAACAGAAATAAGAAGTTCAGAAATTATGTTGTACATCTTCAGCTTGCAACAAAAACATTCGAATCCCACTTTCTTAGCCCGATAAATTAATACTATAACTAGATAAGATGACTATTTTTAAGAAACAAAAATAAGAATGGTAGAATTTTTAAAATATATCAGTCCCTTGCTTACTATGATATTAAAACAATTAAAATTTTTGCATTTTGCTGAGTGTAACTTGTATCACAAGTGAATTAAAAATAATGCACGACAATACTTTGCACTTATTCGCATATTTTAGAGTTGTAATAAAACAATAATAATCAACTGAAAATACAATTAAGAATCTAAATTTCATAATTATAACTGAGAAAAATTTAAGAGATTTAACTGTGATTTATTAATGTATCAAAATATCAAGAGAGTCAAGATCAATTTTTATCATTTCGTGCAACTCATTACAGAATTAGATTTAAAATTTTAATAAAGTTTAAACTGCAACAAGATTAGTTATACATTATTAATAATTATATTTAATTGTTGTTCATAAATTTATTAAATTTTGTAATTTTTAATTTTACATGATTTTATTAATTTCTAAAGAACATACAGATTTATAACAAGCAATTTATAAGCATCGTATATAGAATAACATAGAGATAAAAGAAGCTTTCTGGAGACCAATATGTATAATGAGGTAACCTCCTTGTCAACAATACATCATTCAGTTTCTTTTGGCATACCAGTATAACGAGCTAGTAATTTTAACAGATCTTTTCATATTTAAATTTTCTTCCAATTATTAACTTTCAGCTTAGAAAGTATCTTACAATATAAATGTTAGAGTTGAAGTCTCAATAAAGGTAAAAATTGAGACTGTTCAAAAATTGATAATCTAATCTAAAACTAAAGTTTATTTTTACCAGTTTGATTTAACTTAGTGTAAACAAACAAAAGAAAAAAAGTACCAACTTTGATCGTTTACCAACATATAATTCAGAATTGTATTTTAGGGGGAAAAAAAAAACAGATCTTAAAATACAAAAAAAGTAAAACTTTAAATCAAAAAATTTAGTTGTATAATAATTAATTATAAATTGAGATAGTTAATGCTTTCATTTAAAACGAATGATGAATTTAAAGAATTCCGTGGACACGACACACTTTCTGCTGGCAATTTCAAATTAGAATTGCTAATAAACGACAATAGGGCTTCATAAACGAGCTTGACAAATGAACTGTCCATAGTTTGGTTATTGAAAAATAGTTCCTCTTTCTTTCTTCTTTTCTCCTTATTCCTAATTCAGACTTAATAAAAACAATATGTTTGGTTTCTGAAACCTTCCCCATCCATCCCTGAAAGTATCGAATTTATCTTTCTGATGCAGCAACCTCTCTCAGTTTGTTCCACGTCTTCGGGTCCTCCCCACAGAAAAGAAGAAAGAGGAGGGGGAAAAAACACAAGAAAGAAAGAAAACTTCCTTCGACGTCTTTCAACCCTGCTATTAATTCGAAGACGGACAGAAAAAAAATCAATACTATTTTTCTTCTTTGAACTGATATCGATCCTCTCTTTATTCGCGATAGTGACGTCATCGCTTTACTTAATGGTGATGTTTAGTTAAATCTTCTTAAGTATTCACTTTCATCTTTCATATTTGAACGTGTCTAAAAGAATTAGTTTTAAAAATCCTACAAAAAAGTTCAAGTATTACTCAGCATTCAATTCCCTTTCATTCTTTTTTTTTTTTTTTTGATCGCATAATTTTGAATAAGTGAAGCCAGAAGAGACATTAAAATTTGATGCGAATTCAACTTTCCTCGCTCTCTCTCTTTCTGTCTCTCGCTCTCTTTCTGTTCTGAAAATTTAATTATCGATTATATTATATCGAACTGCAGTTTCAAAGAAATTAAGTTCTTTCTAGTAAAAAAAAATCGATATTTCAGTTGGAATATTGCAGATTGTTAAGAGATTGAAAGTTATGATGTTATTGCTTCGATTTTAATTTGTGTTAACAAATCTTTCGATTATAAAGTGTGGATAAGAAAATCGATTGTTTTTTTAAGTGAAAATACTCGAATTTTTCAGACTTGGAAGCCATTTCGAAAGCGGTTTTAATGCGAATCCATTCGGATGTTTACTCATTCTGACAACAAATTAAAGAAATGCATTTTAATAATATCATTCTGACTGATTGCTTTATTTCTTTTAAAGTACTTTTCTAATTGTTTGCATACGCTTTCATTTGAAAAGAAGACGGGTTTCTGAAACGTTACGGTTTTAAAGTTTTAAATATGGTATTTTTATACATTAAGGAAATTACGGCATAACACACTCCATCTAGCGGTATTCTCTATAATTAATTTAATTTTAATTCCAAGGGCAAACAATATTACTCGCGAGACTTAAGTTTCCATTTCTGAACAATGCGAAACTTTCTAATTGTAATGTTAGCTGGATAATGAATGTAACAGTTGTTACATCACTTACTGTAAATGAGGAAAATTTTCCAAACTTTATACACATTCTCTTAATACAAAACTCACTTCTGGTTTCGGTTAATGCATTAATGCAATAACCAACATTTATAATGATAATTATTATATAAATGTAAGTGAAAAGAGAGAGATGCTAATTATTGTTAGTCGGACTATCTAATTATGAAACTTTGCTCTGCCATGTCATGTTACATAATATGCCATCCCTACGGTGTACTGGACATCAATTGTACAACGAACTGTAGAGAGAGAAAGAGAACTAATGCCAAAAAGTACTTCGACAATTGTAATTAACTGTGCTGTTTGAGAATTGGGTATTCAACGTTTATCGTTACAAGTCGAGATAATTTAATGCATTATTCTTATTATTTGTCTGTAGGTAGACTATTCTCATAGGATAAACTGCACATTAACTTATTCTATAATGAAAAATTTTATTCATTGTTCAATGTTTACTGGATAATACTGTACAGCAGTGTTTTCCAAACTGTGGGGTGCTGGTCTGTTTCAAGGGGGCGCGCAAGAATTAACAAAAAACATCATTTTTGAAAAAATAAATTCAAATTATTGTGGGAAAAATGAATTAGCAAAAGGGTTATAAGTACATATATCCATGTACCCAGAAACTTTCTGCTGTATCTGTTTTAAAGACAAAATATCTATCTCTTTTAGTGATTGAAAAAGAATTGAAAGTAGCGATATCTTCAATGACACCCAAATTTGAGAAAATTTGTGCTGAAAAACTAGCCCACTCATCACATTAAATATTATGTTGTATTAAACATGTATTCTGTTTCGTTTTTTTATAAGATTTGCTAAATTGTATTAAAAATTATTATATCATAATAAATATATATTTTTATGTATAAGAACTATTTATACAAAATATGATATATTGTTTTGTAGTATTAAATTGTAAGTAGAAAGTATTTATAAAAATTGGCTGTTATTAAAATGAGGGGGCCTACCAAATTTTATGAGAAAAGGGGGGCCGCAAACAGAAAATTTGGCAACCACTGCTTACAGTAATACAATAAACCCTATAATACTATGTATACTGTATTATTGTGTATTGTTCACTATAAATATTATTGAATTTGTTATTCAATGATATTTACAGTAATCATTTGATTTATTAAATTATACAAGTATGTATTGAATAGAGTTTGATGTAAATAGTGATTTAAATGTTAGAAAAAAAAAGATTCTATAGTATTTTGTGTTTTATTGCTTAATGAATTAAATATTTAATTAATAAGAAAGAAGAGTTTGCCAGTTTTAAATTTTAATAATTTAGATTCTAAATGAGATAAAAACATTCTCTAAAATGTATCAGACAGATAATTTATTGCAGTTTTGGCATACTTAATCTTAAAATTGTTAAGTTTCAAGATGTCAACTTAGAGGTTTCAAAGTAAAGGAGGTTCATCTGTTGAAGCTATTCAGTTTAGTTAGGCTAGATTATCTGAAAAAACAGATTAAATTAATTAAATAGTTTTTGATATATAAAAAAAGGGGGAATAAATTACCTTTCTGATGCATTTTACAAAATGTTTTTTATCTAATTTAGAGTTTGTTATTAAAATTTAAAACTGTTCAAGGAATTTATAGCCGCCCTTTAATTTAATATTAGAATCTGGAAATATTATTTGATTAATGTGTATTTTAGAATCTAGATTTTATTAGTTTATTTTGCCAAATTCCAAATATGCAAACTTGTAGTAACTTATGTTTCCAAATTTCATTAACCTCATAAAACGAGGTTAATGAATCAATTGACAAATGCTAATTACTTTGATTGTCCACTGGATTTTCTAACCATCTATCAAGCAAATTATATTCTTAAAAGACGATCGTTTTCCACAATTTTACGGATCGATTTAACTTTATATTCCGAATTTAATCGTAAATAGGTATTAATTTAACCGAATAAATAATTAATAATAAACATTTTGTATTCTTAATTAATATTACAGTCGAATCCCATTTGGAATTTAACAATTTTATGTTTTGATAGATATTTAGATTTAAAAAAGTATCAAATACTGGATCAGAAATGTCGTCACATGGCAGACCACGATGGAAGTCATCAGGAAGCGATTGTAACAAATGTTTGGAATAATTTCGTTTCTAGATCCTGTTAAGAAGATATATATCTCTGTACAGAAAGAAAGGACAATTTTTTATCCAAAGTAACGTGATTTATGATACTTCTATTCGTTTTATCGTCATGCAACTGGTTTACAAAATGGTTCTCGTCCTTAAAATAACAATGTTTACTAATAGCGACATCTGGCGAAATAAAATTTTAAAATTTAATAATAAGAAAAATAATAAAAAATCTGTCAAAGACGATTTTAAATTCCTGTTATATAAAAATATAAATTATCGATTAAAGGATCAAACTTTTAAAACGGCAATCTGACATAAAAGAAACAAGTTTTTGTGTACGGGATGTAGAAAATAGAATTTCCAGCCTCTAAACAGAATATAAGTTTTAGATCGTTGCACGTTGCCTAGCAACGTCACGAGGCCACACGTCTTTTCGTGTGTTTACCGCTATGAGTCACGTTAACGTGGTCGTGACAGCTCCATAATCTCTTTTGACTACTTGGGACTTTGTTTGCAATTCCATAAAATAAGCTTTTCGATTTTTCCTTTCATTATTAACGCATACGTTCTAACATTTTATAATTTATTTTCATCGTAAATTTAATTTTTAATAATAATAATAATAATAATAATATTAATAATACTTGTCGTTTGGAAATGGTTTTCGGAATCCGACGCCATCTGTCGACAAAATTACGCATTAAAAACGTTTATTTACTCATTTAAAAGTTTTCGTGTCGGTTCATTCTCCTCTTTAAATTTAATTTCGACAAATTTTATTTAATAAATCAAGCGAAAGTTATCTCCGACTACTAAATTATAGGTTGCGAGAACTTTAAATGCGATTATCACGTGACCTTAAGTCATTGATAACACGGATTAAGTCAAAAATATCTAACATTTGAATAAGTAAATAGTCACGAAGTAATAACTGAGCCTTGATTACATACTATTAGCGAAGCAAATGTCTCAGAAACGCGAATGGATAAACATTAGCAGCTCTTCTCCGTCAATGCTCATTGATAGTCCGACAGAACCTTTAAACAGACAGCATATGTCAACAAACGTTCACATCAATCTATTCGGTTTCCACGTAGTGAACTTTTGATCCCTTACTATGAACATTTGCATATTGTGTTTACGTTCCCACAGTTGTCAAAAATAAAAAAAGAATCGATCTATAACAACCGAAAATTAGATTTTATACGTTACTAAATTCAATTCTTTAAACGGTGTTTCAAAATTAATTAATTCGATTTGTATATAGTATCCATTAAAAGTTTATTATGAGAACGAAACAATATTTTTCAATCCGGTTGCATGATAATAAAATGCAAAGTTTGTTCCAAAATCATTTTCGGTTATTAATAATTCAATATATTTGAGATAAATTCGGAAATTATAATACCGAAATAATATTTAATACGGCTTTTAAAATGCATCGCATTATTTTACCTTGTTACGTGATTTATTATATAATTTATTTTTTAATTAAGAGAATTAAATAAATAATTTATCTCGAATTTTATATGCCTAACGATAAATAAATAAATAGCAGATGTGAACTTAAACACTTATCACCGACTTAATAACTAGATAATTAAATGTGCATTAAGCATTAAAACTGCACAGCTAACGTTAATTTTCGGTAATTTCAATTAAAAATAAAATATAAATAAGTTATGCTTTATAATAATTAAATTATTATTTTATAAGCCATTTTATTTTTAATACTTGATAAACAAGTTTTTTTTTTTTAATTCCATTTAATATGTTTAAATTTTATACTCTAGTTAGATGTTATTTTACATTTTTTTTTTTTTTTTTTTGAAGATTTTCGTCCATTTTTTTTTGCCTAATTTTTATTTTGGTATAATTGAGTGATATTTTTGGTTATTTTCAACATAAATTTGACATTAAAAACGTTACTTTCGATTAAAAAAAAGAAAAATAATGAAGGCAATAATCTGAATATTATTGTTATTGTTTTGAAGGATATAATTTATAAAAAAATATTTCGATTTTTTATTTTTGCTAACATCGTTAAATAAAATTTTGTATTATATGTAAAAGCTTTCAAAATCATATTCAAATGTTGATAAATGGAGCCAAGAAATTTTATTTTGCTTTTTATAAAAACTTGAATTTTTTTTTAATCTGCATTTCTCCGATGTGTTCATAAAGTTATGATGTGTCACCTAATTTTAAATTTAAGAATTTTTTTACTTATTAATCGCTAAGTGTGTTATATAAACTTTAATCTAAATATCGTTATAACAATTTAAGATTTATCGTTTTAATCTTGTATAACCAATCGATTTTTTTCTGTATAATGTGGAATTAAAAAACAAATTTATTTTCAATTTTCGTATAGATGCAGTTTAGTTGGCGCAAACAACGAAAGTGTGCACAGTAAGCATTCACGCAACTTCTACACGTTTGTATGAGAAAACAGATTGACAGGGGCTACATTTATTGTAATTGAGAAAATCGCATTTTCTGATCTGTTACTGCTAATAGTAGATTACTGTAATAAAAACATATAT
>WUQG02187651.1:0-22365 GCA_011317285.2 Androctonus mauritanicus
GGGTTGTTACCACACGGAACTCCGAGAGTTGCCTAATTGGAGCACTCTTGGAGATGGAGAGACCAGGGTTGCAAGGTTGTGCGCGCGCATTCTCACGCTTGACGGGACTACCTGAATTGGTTTGGCAAAGGTCCACCGTGGCCATGTGAATATTCGGTTATGATTTATGACTTTTCGGGTCACCTGTTTCGCCACCTGCTCGCCACTTTTTTTTATTGCTTCTTTTCAGATCCTTGTTATGTGGGGACAAATGGTTGGCTGCTACGATAATGAGAAGTACCGCTCTATTCCATTGTCTGTTCCTCTCTCTCTCTTACAAATTCAGTACAGACGCTAATGAACATATACGCATATTGTACGTAGACCAACGTGGATCATAAGCATTTCTGACCAAACTTTCCATATGCAATTCTATTCACTTTCAAGTTAAAGCTTGATCATTATTATCAAATGTTCTAAATATATACATCTAGAAACTAAACTAGTAGTTTAGCCATACTAAAACAGGTGATATTAATATATTTTATAATCATTTTACAAAACAAAATCAATTTTGGAAATTGTTTACAAATGGTGTCTGGATGGCTTCAACACTCACATTAAAGAGTTGCAGTGAAGTTAACTATGAAGGGTGAATGCTGGCTGTGATTTATTATTTACGTTACTATTTATTACGTACTGCGAAATTAAAAAAATCTCAGAATCAGCCAATTAATATACGATTATAGTGTTTCGAGAGTAATTTCAATAAATTAATATATAATAAAATAAATTTTATTATCATCATTATTTTTTTTTTATAAATTAAAAATTCCAAAAAATGCTAATGAAAATATAATCATTTAACTTAATTAAAAATTAAATTAAATTCGCATTAATTATGATTAAACAATACTTTTTCTTAAAAATTCGATTATTTTCGTATAGTTACAATTTTACGCATATAATTAATATACTTAAATAATTTAATTTATAAAGTAGTTGGAGAAGTATAAAGATAAAATAAATTATAGATTAATTTTAAAAAATTTAGAACATAAACAAATATATTCTATATCTCAAATTCATGATAGACTACTCATTCTATACACACACATATTAATAATACTCGTTGTTATAAAAAATTTGACATTTAATTACTATTTAAAAATATATATATATAAAAAGACATTATTCTTTACATTTATTTATAATTAAATCTATTCGCTTACGTTAAATTAATTTCTTTTATTATGTTTTTAACGCGCTTATGATATCATTATAACTATCAAGATTCTTACATTTAAGATAAATCCATTAAATTTCCATATGAAATATATATTTTTGAATGCATTTAAGACTAGATAATAAACTAATAAAGCGTGATAATCTTTTAAAATACTGTTTGCTGTTCTATATTAAAAATAAAATCTGTTTTTTTTTTCTACAAACATATAAGCTTACATAGTCTACACATGCAAAATAAGTAACGAGAATTCAATTCGTATTTTTCTTGTTAAGTTTTCGATGCTTTTTTTTCACTTTACAGATTGATAAATGACTTTAATATCGTTTTCAATTGAAGAAAAAGCTATTTAAATTGACTAGATAATCAAAAAATTATTAAGAATGCCAGAATGATGCGTTTATCTTCATGAAAAACTACTTTCGATCTATATCGAAAAAATTCCGTTATCACGACACAATTTTTCATCAGACGTATTCAATATAGGCTATATATATATACTTTCAAAAAGTTTCGTCTTATGAATAAGTCCAAACAATATTTTCTTCGCAATTAACGTATATTTTCGCGGAGAAAACTAGATTTTCATAATTGCAAACATCGTTTCGGTTTAATTGAAAATATTTGCGACCTTTTAGCATCATTCTCATTCAATAGGGCAGCAGCATTAAGCTATTTATGAAAGAGAGAAAAGTCAATTGTATGAATCACATTGGGAAATTTTTAAACGCAAAATGATTGCTTAATGATCCATATACGACGCAAACAATGATTATGAAATCTTGCTTTATGTAATAACGACTGCAATTTGTAGTTTTTCCAATTTCAAAATCTATTTACTCGCCAATAACCATTGTCAAAATTGTCTTTATAAATATGCAATGTAACCTAATCGCGTACGTTCGGGTATTTTTCCTTCTTTTTTTTTTCTTTTCCGATTTAACACAAATGACATTTATGAGTACTAAAATGCTTAAGGTCGTTCTTTCGAAGAGAAAAATATAAAGTCTTCTACATAGAAACTGATTTAGAGAAATCATATTAATTATTACGAAGAATGTAGTATAAAAAATACTTTAAAAATACACTTCTTGGTTTGTTTTCCACTTCATCTGGTTTTCTGGGTAAAGTTTTCTTAAGAAAACGACTTCTGGAAGTTGAGCAGCTGCGTCTAACGACTTTGTCCAGTTTATTTCTTCACCCGTTTCTAGCCAAATTTACATATATTTAATTTTCTGTGGAAAATATTGATATGGAAATAGATTTTACTTATTTTTATGCTGCAACCAACGCGGTTTTAAATTAATAATAACCTTAGCATTTCGGAATATTTTTTAAAGCAGAAAATTTCTGAAAACTATTATTCTCTGACCAAAGTTAAATGCTTCATTTTTACCGGAATTCGGTAGGCATAATAGGCTATATACTATCAGAGATATACATACTACATAAAAATTTTATTTTTATTCATTTACACAGTTAACAGATTTAAAACCGTAGGCAGTTATGCGGAATGAAATCGTATATTTAAATTACTTTTAAAATAGGTCTATATCTGATTAAAAACGTCGTTGAAAAATTAAGTTAACATATCTAATTTAAAGCGCTGGCTTCTTCCATTTTAGGTCTACACAAATAGAATCTACATAAATGAATATGAATGGCTGGAGCCTAGTATACGGAGTCTAATCGTTATTTAGACTCGGCCCGTTCATTGTTTTAAAGCTTAAAGATTGTAAAGAAGTGACGGACCGAGATCCGACGGCAGTTTATTGGGCGATATTGGAAAAATGGCATTGTAGGTAAGCAACCCATGTATCGAGGGAGGAATAGTGAGAATAGGGGGAGAATCTATTCAGACAAACATGGCGGTCAGGCCACGCCCCCCGGGCTGGTGTCACCCCCACCAACTCGCAAGGCCTATCGGGAAACCGTCCGCTTAAAATTCAAACCGTTACCTACCGTGGCGTGGACGCGGATGTCCCTGGCCGGCGGGCGAAAACTATCCAACGCCGTCCTAACAACCACAAAATCCGCAGTCGTTCCTCACCTGGTCCCGTCCTAGGCGAGTGCGCGGTCCGACGATTCTAGCGGTTCACTTTATATAGCCTTGCGGGACCCTTTCATACCCCGTTAAGCTTTTCCGATCTCCTCCTCTGTATGTATTTAGCCACATCAGAAACCAAGATGCCGTGCAAACCTTCTAACTCGCCCAGTAGACCGAGTTTGTTCGCTCCAGCAAAAATTTCCTGGTTTAATGAAACGAGAATTCGCGCTGCACTGCTCTCCTAAAGCCTGGAACGCTTCGAGCGCAAAATCCCCCCCGACTCTCCTCACGCCAGTATGGACTCTTCGCTTGACGGGTGCAGTTTGGCCAGGCGGGACTAAAACGTGTATTTTTCGCACGGTTTGCTGCTAGCTAGGGTGGTGGCTGAAGGGGCGGAAAGGCTGAGAAGGTTCTATATTTAGTGTCCATCCGGACGGTCCAGTACCTTGCAGTTCTCTTCATCTTCCTGCCTAATCTGGTATGTTTCCCCGAGCCGCTTTTTTTTCCTTATTCTCTACACCGCTTCTCTCTTTCCCGGAGTAAGATTAATTGAAGGAGATTTCACGGAGAGAGCAATTAGAAGTGATGCGTGGCTAATCAGTCAAATCAGTCAATTTCATGCAGCCAGAGACTAGGTTCTGCCCTGAGTTTCTGCCCTCCCTCTTCCTGTCTGTCAACCAATAGAATCGCGCCATGCCGATCCCTGTGACTGACAGACTAGGGTTCGGGGCGACGGAATGGAAATTGCCAATTGCTGGGCTTCTCTCGATTTACCCTATCTCTTCTGCTTCGGCCCCCATTTTTTGTTCACTCTGAATTCTCCCTTCACTCGCTTCTTCCGGGAATTCTGATTTCCGGCCTTTCTTTCCGTCCGATCCAATTTCCGTGTCGTTCCGTCAGTGCCGGAAATTCCGTCATCCCCTCACGTCTTCGAATTTTCCAATGGAAATTTATTTCTTTTCTTACAAGTTTTTCTTATAAATATTCTTCCTATTTGTTTCTCGTCCTTGTACTTTTCTGCTCCGTAGATGATGTAAATATGATTCCTTCGCATCGAATTTAAATTTCTGAATGAAGCATAACTTAAATTACAAAGCAGAAACCATTTTCCAAACTCGCAGCTTACTTAACAAATCCTATTTTTAAAATAACGATCGATGAAGTTAAGAAAAAAATATGAAAAAAATATACTCTATAGAACGTACAAGTGCACGATTCGCATCTACAGACAACATACTTCTTATACGAGATCTTTGATTTAACATAAAAGATAATGCAAAATAAACTTGTTAAATGTCGTTTAGACAAATTATTATTCCAATTAATCATAATCTAACATTAACTGCGTCATAATTCAGTTTTATGATATATAAAAGGTTAATACTAATTGCTTAATTAATAAATGAGTTTTCAGTAAGTTTATCAAGTTTTGAAGGTTTTTCTAACGACTAGAAATACTACTCTTATGTCTTCGATCTAATTTAATGGTTGGCTGAAAATCGGTTTAGGTAATATTACATAAGTTTATCGGATCATTCATCATAAATTAGAATAGAATTTTATGCATTGGATCAACTGTAAGCAAACATCGATCAATCGCATAATCCTATAAATCCATCCTGAATCATCTTTTCCATTAATTTAGCCAGCATCGTGGGTTATCCAGAACATCTATCCCTTTAATACTGTTAGATTTTTGTCAAGTAAAGTTATGTCTTCCACAGTAATAATAGAAAAAAAAAAACTTTTTATTTAACGCTACGCATAAAAATAAATTTAAATCACGCAAAAAATCATTAATCCATCTTTCAATCCGATAAACAATATAATACGAAAAAATGACGTTTACCGAGCGAATATTTTACAAAATTAATTAAACTAATTGTATTTAAATATATTTTGAAAATTAAATTTCAATTGTAATTAAGTTTTGAACACTGTAATCAATTTTCAAATGAACAAAATTTAATTAACTCTTTCGATTTTAAACTGTTAAAACAGACGAGTGTGAAAATTAACTCGAGTAAATAACAGCAGTAACAATAATAATTTTAAAATTCGACAAGATTATATAAATTTTCAGGTGCAGAGAAAGAAAGAAAGAAAAGACATTTTATCGGATTTTAAAAATTTTAATATCAATCGATTCGAATGACAACTCATTTCAAGTTTGAGAAATAGTAATCTACATTGATTAATTGATTCATCAACTTGCTCATTAACACTCCATAATTAACGTCAATCAGAAAACAAGTCTTTCCTCATTAATAAATTGTTGATCATTTAATAAATTACTGATTACTGATAATTATAAATGATTAAAAAATAAATTAAAACATTCTTGAAACCAGAGTGAATTTTAATATAAAATTCTCAATTTTTCTCGAATGGTTAAAAAAAAAAAAAATAATTAGAAACTACTTTTATGTAAAGAATATAGATTAAAATTTCTTTATAATTTATTTTAATTATGGCGATATAAAAATTCAGTTAAATTATTCTCTCTTTTTCGCTTTACGACAGTTTGTTTATTAATTTAACCCGTTTTCTTTCTGAAATAAGTGGCAAATCCATTATTTTTTGTATTTATATATTAAAAGAATGAGGAAGAAAAAGGAGTATGAAGAATAGCGAATTCTTATCCCATCCTTATCATTGCAACGACAGCATTCTTATGTTGTTTCTTTCATCGCTGTAGGCATACATCCTGATAACATACGTGCAGAGTTATTTATTATCTATTCTTGACAATGATAATAGAATAGAGATATATATTTATATATCCTGGTATGGTACAGGAATCGATGAATGAAATCTCATCATCATGATAGGCTAAGTAGATTAAGAGAAGGAGATTTGGGCTTCTCAATCAATTTCTGCGATTAAAGCACCCTGAATTGACAAATAAGATTACATTTAATGCCAATCAGCACAGTGATTGGTTATATAAGATTGAAATAATCATTCTAATCGCATTGATGGATTCCGAAAGCGACTGAAACCCCAACCGCTTAATCTAAAGGAGGAACGAATTGTTTTAATAGAAAACTGGCAAGATTTGATAATACTTTATATAAAATTAAATTAATAAATATAAATATATATATATATATATATTATGAAAATGAAATATATAATGTCTTAGCATGCTCCATGTTATATAGTCTGTTGCTATGACAACTCTAACCTATCGTCAGAGTTAAGAGGCTTACGATAGAAGATCACTTGCACTTTATCCTCACTGTTCCTGGAGTAAATCTTCTGAGAATGTTGAAACAAAAAAGGGGTCCTTCCTTCGGGCGGTATTAGCCGGAACTACATTTGGTAACGTTCTCAGATAAAGAACGACAGAAATGATCCTTTTTTTTTGTTTTATGCGGAAGAAAAGCATAAAACCGATAGTGTTCAGTAGATTCAACGTGTTAAGAGGGGAAGAAAAAGTTTTTAATCCGAAAATCTTCAATTTGGAAAACTAGTTTACTTAAAAAATACGATAGGAAAAAATATATATATACTATATATAAAATATAAAAATTGGTAAATAGGAAAGAATTGGATGGATTTCGTTCTTGTTTGGTAACCAAGCCAAGGTAGATGTTGGGTAAACACTTAGGAAACGGCTGTAATTTTGTTAAATATATGGATGTGTATTTGAAAGAATCGGAACTAACACGGTCTATCGGTTAAATTCGTGCAATGTCCCCCGAAAAAGTTCGATCGTTTGGTCAGCGGAACGGAAAATCCCAGCAGAAAGCCTAGACAGACAGACAGTCAGGAATTTTCGCCGGCGTCGGGCACTATACCAGAGACCTCAGAGCCGGGATTAAATTGGTAGAGAAGACTGCAGCGAGGAGGTGAAGGAGGGTTTTGGATGCAGATGCTCGCACATGTGGAAGGAACTGGAGGAAATCCAGTGGAGTGAGAAATTAAAATCCCGGATCCCGTCGCTAGGGGTAAGGATTGCTACCCCTCTTTTACCCCACAACGTCGCCGACACGGTAACGAGATGGAGTTTTCTTCCCCCTTTCCCCTCCCATCCCCAATAGTCGGAAGAACTCGGACTGGGATACGACAGAATAGAAGCGAGGAAAACGTCGTGATTCGCATGCGGTGGAGAGCTTGGAGCTGCTCTCTTGGGAATTGGTGATGCCCTGTGTCGCGGCATGCGGAAAATGCGGAAAATCTCAGAAAATATTTCGCATTCCGGTAAAATTAATATGGTCCCTTGTGACATCTGTCGCAGATGATCGTGTTTCCATGTGTTTTGTCACTTTATCATTCTCTTAAATGCTTTATGGGAGCTGAATATTAAGACGAACGAAACTGATCTTTCTAGCTTCGTTTTTCTTTCATATTTTTTACCAATCTGACAAAACTTACACTTAAAATAAGACAGTATAACTTATGCCTTTCATTTGGAAAAACATTTATTAATGTTTTATCGTCATCTAAAAAGAAAAAATATATATATTTCTCCCGTTTGAACTACTGCCTAGATAATAACCTCATATTTCAATTTTATAACGCTAAGTTCTTTAGATGATCAGAATCATTCCGATATAAATTTTTTTATAGAATTAAATATCGCCCGACTGCTCCACATTACGAAAGCATGGTCACGAATCTCTTTCTACTATAAACAGAGACAACTACTGTAATATCAACCGTTTCGTTATAATAATATAGTCAGTTTTTCTCAGAAGATGTCGCTAGTCATCAGTCAAGAATATTTTGTGCTCAATTGACTGCATCGTTCATCTCTTTAAGTTTTAACGACAGAGATCAAAATAACGAGAAAAATCTGCATCATATAGGCCCTACATGCAATTTGTGCTTTTAATCCGTCTACAATATTAGTTGCTCTATAATATTATCCGCAGATATAACTCTAGAACCTATATAGAATATCCATAAAAAGAGTGGAAGAAAGAAAAGTTGAAACAATTCCAAAAAAGAAATATAGATAGCGAAATAACTTTATAATTTTATCACCTATAAACATAAGCAATATATAAGTTTATATCAGTATTAAAGAGAAAACAGAGACTATAACGATATTTTAAAAATCTTCTGCTTCATAAAGTAGATGGGGTTTTCCATAATAGATCTTCGAAGGCCGTAATAAAACCCACAACAGCTATCCGTGATTAATTCGCGTGGTGATGACTGATTATTATTAATGAAAAATGATTACTGTACTTCTCTCCAAGCTCATTGTTCCGGCTTTGCTTGCCAAAAATCCAAAATATGTTTTCCCCAGCGAAAATTCTCGACCGTCTTTCTACTCTTCAGTTAAAACAAGTTACGTGATAATTAATCTATTAATTATATAATCTTCTATTCGATAACGTTTTAGAAATAAATATAAAATTTATAAATGATTTAAAAATAATAAATTTTTTTAAAGATAAGACAAGTAAAATAAAACATAGTCACGTATGGCAGTTTCAGATTGGTCGCGTAAAACGAGACGTGTCGAAGAGAAGATACCGATGTTTTCGACGGGTGTTAGCGATTATAAACAGCGCTATAGTTTTGATTCTGCGAGTTTTTTTCCCTAGTAATTATGCTATAAGGATTATTAGTAGTTTTATAAATAGCTAACCGTCCGAGATGGCGGTAGCAATAACCAGCAAAATGGTAGCTATTCTGTATGGCGTAAAGCGGTAAGAGAGAACGGAAGAATCGATCATTGGACGACTCCATGCATACGTTATGTCCCCAGCCAGTAGATGTCCTGCTGTATGTCATTACATTGGCCGAGTTAATGGAAAGCCGATACCATATGATCTCTCTTTCTCTTGAAATTCCAGCAGGTTTTCCGCGGAAGAGAAATAAAAAGAAAGAAAAAAGAGACGAGGAATTTACTTACGGTTCGGAGAACCGTGCATTCTGAATGTCTAATAGGCAGAGAATGGATGACCATAGTTAGAGTCTTAACGTCCTGTTTCGACGGATGGGGACGAATCAGAATCACCGAAAGCCAGGCATACCGCAGTCATACACGCCGTTGTTACAGTTATTCCAGCTGCTAACTTAATGTCCATGAGGGAAATTTAGTTTTTAAACTTCTTCTCATTCAAAACTTTTGATCTGCTTGTTATTATGACAAACGACTTTCTGAAATAGGGTTTTAGTATGTTGGAAATGGCTGCATCGAATTAAAGCATTTAACTTTTATTCACAGAAAAACTTACAGATTAATGTCGATAGTTTAGAGTCGAGTTATCACTCGATTGCGGTGTATAAGAGAGAAAAAAAATCAGAAATTTTAATTAGTACCCAAGTAGTTAAATCCATAAATAATTCTTTTATTGTTCTTCAGACGAAAACATAATTGTTATTGACGATAGAAAGAATTTTTTTAGCTTTTTAAAAGGTTAAATTTTTTTATTTTTTTACGTGACAAAAATTATAAACTTATTTTATTATCGGTTTATAGAATCTTATGATTTGTACGAATCCAGTCTCGATTATAAAATAACTCAGATGAACATTATATTCTTGGATTATTTTACTACCTTGAGTAATAACTAAAAATATTTTTAAACTGGCATACGTTCTGTTTTCTAATCATTAACTTAATTCAAACTACGAATTCATATTTTTCACTTGAAACGAGAATTTTATTTGGCAAACTAATGTTTCTCTTATAAATGCCAAGATGGATCGACGATTTACTGCTAAAAGTATCTGACTCTTCGAAAGTCGTTTTCCAGTAAACGATGTTTACTGTTGATTTATAAAGATTCGATTTTGGCCATTATAAACCCGAATATTCTATTTATTTTTGCATATTTGTCATAGATAAATGAGTAAAATAAGACTACACTCAATCAGTTTAAATCATACTCTCTAAGAATCGTGCTTAATTTCTGAGCTACCTGGACAAAGTTATTCAATTTTTTTTTTTTTTTTGATAATTTTGGACTTGGATATCTGCAATTTTTTAAATAATCGACGTTACTGTTAACAATATTTATCTGTAGTAAGAATTTGAATTTTTTCGATCTTTTATAACTAGTATCAGCTTAATTTTTAAATCTTGCAGTCAGATGATGAAAATTCTTCATAAAAAATTAAAAATTCATTAAGTAGGCCTCAAAATAGTTCAAATAAACAATTTGTAATGGAATTTGAAGTCTGTTTATTTATTTTTTATAAAATAAATAAAGCGTAATATTTACTTCCATTATAAATATTTGCTGATTACGTTAAAGAATTTTTTATTTTTTTAATGTAAAAATATAAAAAAATGCTTAAATCCCAAATAATAAATATAATGATACTTAAATTTTAATTAATATAATTGAAAAATATAAGGAAGGAAAGGATTTTAGCTAGTGAATCATGATTCCTGTAGAACATTATAATCCATGTTTCCTGTTCACACTTTACAGAAAGAAAAGAATAATCTTCAAAATGTTTTGCCGTCTCGAACAAACAGGCACCACTTATCAATACCACGTGATTTCTTAGAGAGTAGGATTCAAGCTGATGCCTGAAGGAGGATTACTTTTACCGATAGAGTGCTTAAGTCGGTAAAGATGAAAGCAGAATGTAGCAGTATATAGAACCGAGTAGGCATTTTTACTATCCTCGAGGTTGTTCGAGATCGAAAGTAGATACGTTAACAAAGGATCCCGAAGGATTCCGTTCGAGATGGAAACTTGCTTCTGTTTTCTAACAGTAGGGCCATGTATAGTAGATTGTTCGGTGAAATGAGGCATATAAATAGCACAGCGGGTAGAAGAGTAGTCAGGTGAGTAACAAGAACTCTACCATTTGCCTATACTCTAAATCTACTTAGTAAATATCTAAAAGAATGTTAATAACATTTAAAATATGATCTATTTACAATATATTCTGGCATAATTAAAAAAATTCTTAATAATTAAAACTGTAGTTAGTTAATAAAAACCGCGAATATTTTATTACAGTTCATGTAGCAAAAAAAAAAAAAATAAGTTTAATATTTTAATCACCGATTTTCTTGCTGTTTGCTTCTTTTTTTTGATATGTTCTACAGTCAGAAATTCGCTAATAAATCTATATTTAAATATAATTGCAATTAATTATATAAAAGATTTTTAAAAACAAAGAATACAGAAATTCTTTATTATTGAGCGACGTTGAATATTATCTATCATCTTTATACATATAATAAATTATTTTCACGTTCAAAACTATGATCTGTACCGCTACTAACAACGGCAGATATTTCGAACGAGGTGGGTCTAATGTGCCAGTCACAAAGAAGGCTGAATGCTTTTCTTTGACGTTATCTGTTCAGCTATCACCAAACCAATCTCCCCGACTTAAGGCCGAAACACGAATGAATGACAACTTGGTGATATGGCCATTTCGGTCGAAAGAAATTTTAAAATATTATTACTACCGTTGAAGAAAGATATCTGCTCGGTCAAAACCTTCCCCAATACGTTTATATTCTAAAGAAAGAGAGAGAAAAAGATCTAGCTTAAAATAACCTGTTAAAGAAACCATTTATCATAATCAAAATTAATTTTGAAACCATAGAAAAATAAATAATTATACACTCTGTAAAACAATCAATTGATTAATTCTAAACTTTTATAAATCATCTGTTTATTAAAGATTATTCTGTCATTAATCAATAAAATAAGGATAAATTTTTAACGTGGATCTTCCGCGTTTATTTTATTTAAACCACCAATGATACATGATAACAATCTTGTAAATATAATTTATTTATTTAAATCGTTAATTAATTTGTTTTTGAATTATGAAAATTTAAAATATTTAAATTTGTACCTTGATAAACGATGCATTAATAGTGAGAAAATGAAGATTTGTTTTGTTAGATTCGCATTCAAATACAATTAAGGGTGTGTGCGGTGTTGGAGCGAATTTAATAAACACGTAGTAAACTCGCTGACATTATTGAGCTTTTAGCAAAAGAGTTTATAGACGCTGTCAAAATGTATAATTAAGATTTCTTTATAAATTATCCGAATTGTTTGTAATAATCTTGCAAACATCGGTTGGTTGCGTTATTGTAAACAGAAACACTCATTTATCTTATTGCTGTCGGACGTTTAGTTATCATTTGTCTTCGTTGATTGTAGACTTCTTTTAGTAACATCTATTCTTGAGCATATTGTCGAGATGTTTGGTGTAATACTGAGCGCAGTCCCGTTTAGATTGCGAAGTTTTTGACCACTTGTTTTTCTCAGTTGTGGACATGGGTTTTGTCAGGCACCGTGTGTGGTCGGTATTTGTGTGGAACGAGGATACTCCCCCACAGCGTACTGTCTATTTCTATAATCTCGATCACTTCTGCTTCGTTCCAGCTGCTCTTCTGTAAGGAACTTCCCACGCCAATGTCTAACCCTCTCAATACGCACTGATGACCATGATCATTTAAGCTGAAATCCGCTATTTTCTAAAAATAAATAAAGTACGGCTTATACTCGATATCATACTATCAAGTCACATTTACCTTGCAGAAGAAATGATTTTTACCAATCTGAACGAATGTATATATAGTACTGTTATAGAAAAGGATAACCAAACAAACCGCTTTGTGTAACGGAGATTGTTAATAAGAGAATGCAGATGATGTTACTTTAAAGTAATTACAGCAGAAAAGAATTTAGCGGTTAATGATTTATTAAATTAAGTCAGGATGTTGTTCGACAATTTTTAAAAATAAAAATAAAAAAATTCGACGTTTAAGACGTCTTAATTTTCGATCTAAATGAAATTACGAATAAAGGATTTTGGATAAGAAAATTTCAAAGGAAAATAATAATAAAAAAGAAAAAAAAAATAAAGATGGGAATAATTGTTCGTCCATCGGTGCTGCTTTAATCGCAATGACAGAAATAAACAAACGCTTGATCGGGTTTCGTGTTCTCGTTGCAGCGAACCTTTTGGTCATTAGATCGGTTCTTATTGAATCTGTTCTTTCATCTGTTAACCGGATAACTACCGCTAGTTGTATGGTGCATCGTTAGTTGAAGAGGAACTACTTAATGACGTTTTGTACGGTCCACTTGGTATTGCTAATAACCAACCGAAAAATCTTCGCCGCCATATACACGGGAGAAAAGATTAAAAGTGGAACACAAAGACTTCACAAAACCAAGACTCGTACTGGTCAACGGAGCGTAGAGCCATTGCCAATGACGTTCTTTTGGTTGTCGTGTTTGGTGAGGTAACATGGTCCATTGAATATATACTTCCATTTTAAACTGCTTTCTACACCGGCTACTACCAGAATTGTTCTTGTCTGCTCGAGTTTGTTTGTTGCAAATATCGCCACGATAACAAGGAGTTATTTAATGCATTAACATGAACGGTATCGATTCGTCTTGATTGTTTTAATGATTTACACTACATTACTTACGCATAACATGAATATAATGCTTTTATTTCGATATCCTCCTTGTCGTTGCACAACCGTGACTAAGAAATTTGACAGGAATTTACAAAAATTAAAACCGTGATTTGAACATGTCACGGATTGGCGCTTCTTTCCGGACCAATTTTCTCGTTTCTCCAACTTCTTTTTTTGTTTTGCAGTTTAAAAAAATGAAGTTTTTTCTTTAAGATCTAACGTAGAAATTTCTATAAGTCTATATTTAATAATGCAGTAATAATTTTCTTTATTTTTCACCATTTTTTTTTCCTAGAGATAATCAGCAATTTTTTATAGAACTTTCTACCTTGTTTACGTAATCTCAACAAGACGAACAATCGTTTTATCTTTCATTAAAGGGTTATGATGAGATCTGGATGATTTATTTCCACGCAACTAACAATCATATACAAATGTATAGGCCATATTTAAACTCATTACTAACCTGATGTTGATATATCATCATGTGTCGCTTATAGACAAAGATTAATTATAGATTTAATCTCAATTCATTACTAAGTCGAGAATTAAAAAAAGAATTAACTCTAGTTTATCTGTAAACAGATACATTTGAACAAGTTTTGAATGAATCGATCTTATTTTTAGTTAACTCACATTAAATTCCATTTCTTTACGTCAAACTAGATATATAGTATATATTAAACCACGTGATTTTTATTCCGTTTATTAAATAAATGTATCAGTCATAATGATTTGAGTGCTAGAAATTATATTACAAGTTGTAAATCAGGAATTAAATTATTTTTCGATTGTTAGGATGAACGATAGTATGTAGACGGATGCCTTACCTCAGCATTTTGTCTTGCATATTCCATCTACCTTACTTTCCGGTCACAGACTAGTGCTGCCATCTGTGATAAAAACCCGTACTAAAGATCATTAACGATTTTTCGTTATTTTAATCCATATACGCCCTCTTATTAATGGAATTTTAAATTTATAAATAATTTAATGTAATATATATAATTAGATAATAAAATACAGTAATATCGCGGAGTTACGTAATAGGTGGGACCGAGAAGCATAACGTAAGTCGGGGTACCTACAGATTCCCAAATCTAATTTCAGGTACATGTGTATTAGTTATATATGTAGTTTTCATTACCAAGAAAACTACAAATTATAAAAGTTTATAATCTATAGTTTTAATTAAAGATTCTTAATCAACAAATCAGCAAATGAAATATGTACTATATAATTGAAACAAACAAGTGCGCGAGAGGAAGATGAGAAGTTACGTATCTCTGAATTTACGTAAGTCGGGATATTACTGTATATTAAAATTGCAAACAAATGAATATGTACGAAGCGCTATCAATTTCCGAATAATTTTAAAATTATACTCGAATTTTATATTAAAAAATTAAAAATGTACATCAAAAGTAGAACTCATTAAAATTTGTTAACGTTATAAGAAAATTTAGTCCGACTTCAATGAAAATTTAATATTTAAAAAATACAGTTTAATGTATTCAGTTGAAGTTAAACAAAAGGAAAAGTATTTGAGAATTTCTATATTTTAAGAATCTTTTTTCCCTTTCAACTTGTCTTTAAAGCATATTCCAACTGAAGATCAATTTTCGGCATCAAGTTAAAATTTACACCCAACAACTGGCTTTGAATTATTTATTAATATTTTTAATTGAATTTTTATCTTTAGAAATTTCTAATTAAATGTCGAGATTTTTTTGAAATAATATAATTAAGAAATCGATTTTTATGATCAGTTTAATATATTGAGATAATTTATTAATTCTTACACTAATATTTTTATGTAATTTAATTTTTAGCATTTTTTATATATATATAATATATATATTAATTTGATTAAGCATTAAAATTTATAACTTGTCACGTTTTCAAATAAAATATCAAGTACAAAAAAAACCCGCTAAATTTTTAATCAAAACGACTATTACAAATTATAAGTTTTTATATATAAAAATAATAAAAACATCAACATCAATATTATTTAGTCTGATTTTTAATATCACATTATGAGCACTAGACAGCATACATACAAATCTGCATGGATGATCAGCAAAAGAGAAAAATTTTTCAGAAAAGACACAAAATTTATAGGTTTACACATAGATACAGTATGTGTTTAAACATACTGTACATATGCATGCATACCTATTCATCTATATATTTTTTAGTAGTACTGTATTACATAAAAATGTATTCCAGAATGGTGATGCACAAACGGTAAAGAAGACTTGATTTTCTTAAAAATCTAGTTAAAGTCAGGAGGAAAGAAATCACATATAATGATAATAATAATAATATAATAATAATAATAATTAATCTGTACACTCTCTTATTTACACTAGACATGTATAATTCGAAGTACTTCAGAGATCTACTACTCAATTAGGGAAGAAAGATCTGCATATTCTTCAATCTTGGATAAATCAGATCTTGTCTCCATGGCGGCTCAAAATCTTTAATTTCGGTCTCTATTCAAAATTGTGCCCACGATTTGTGACATATGATTATTATTTTTTTCGCTTATATGGAAAATTCAGCCACCAATTAAGAACTTCAATCTGGACTCTTCTGTTCTTCTTGCAAAAAGAAATATTGGCGAGAAACAATTGGCCGAAGCATAGTAGCAGCGAAACAAATCAGGTGAAACGTCAACAACGCAGATGATATATGACCTATAGGTGACTAGACCTCTATCTGTATCTGACATTACAAATGGAACAAGGAATTTTTTCGCGGTAGTAAATAACTGCCAAAAGAATCGATTCTCATAAAGAGAAATTTCTTCAAATAAATTGTGTAAACGTCAAAATTCAAACTGCATCTTTAAAAAATGAAGTATACACAGATTTCATTTATTAGAAAGATTTTCTTTTTCTTTTTATTATGTATTTAAATATATATATATGGATCTATACTGTATTTCTAAAAATTCGAATTTAGAAACATTACTTAGAGTCAAAAAATTTTGTCATAATTTGGCAGTTTTCGTTATTTTAAGTGCAGAAAAACTTTTTAATATGATTTTTTCCTTGAATTATTATTATTAAAGAGTTCAGTTATCAGAAAATTCAGGTGATCAGAAGCATCATCCTGTTTATTGACGTCATCTGATTGATAATCATAGGCTACTTTTTTTTTATAAGAGAATGTAAACTTACTACAACTATTGAGATGGTTTTCGTACCTGAGGTTCTTAGTAAATTGTCTTTCAGATTTATAAAGGAACCATGAGCAATATCTTGTACTTTCTGTAGAACAAATACTATAATTAACACATGACAGTATAAAGTAGATCTATCGGAAAATTCAAACTACATGTTTCTGAATAGATTCGAAATTGTACTTTGAGCATTGGAATGTTCATTTGTAACAATCGTGCTCTTCAGGAGAACGCCCCAGTTTTATTTTTTTGCTAGAGGTAATTGTTCTTAATCAACTGATGAAATTTCAAAGCACCAATACACTGATACATGAGGAATAAAATACGCAAGCACAGTAATATTTCGGCTTTGTTTACTTGCACCGTATTTTTTTCTTTTTTTCAATAACTTTCTTGGAATATTTCGAAAACTTATTTTTCTTTTCTCTTTCAGTTTTAAGGGAATAAATTTTAATGTTAATTATAAAAAAACAATTATTAAATTAAACAAAATAATTTATGAAAATTTTTTCCATTTCGATGAGGAGCTACCAAACCATTCTAGTTTTTTTTTTTTTTTGGATTTTAAAGAAAATCAAAAATCGAGACTAAACAATTCATGAAAAATCACGAAGACTGTTTATCTTCGGAATCGCCATCCTTTTCGGTTTTCTGTACTAGCTGCACGGTGATGTGACTGACATATTTCTTCTTTTCCTCGATTTTCTGGTCGTCTGACTTGTTCAAGAAGTGGACGAATTTTGATGCAGTTTTAGTCGAGTTTTCCTTCAGCGCTAACTGATAAGCCACTTCGAATGCTTGTCCCAGCGTCAAAATAATTTCTGTTGCTACATCCTATAATGAAATTAAAAAAAAAAAAGTGTGTTAATTAAAATTAATAATATTTGTAAAAATACAATACGTAAGTTATAATTTCAGAATTACCGTATTTTGAGCTCTAAAAACATGGCAATAATGATTTGTAGTTTGATGTTCTTTGGTAATGTATGCGAAATGATTAAGATCGTCAGTATCTTGACACGCACAATGAATATTCCTAATTTCGTGTTCACACACCAATTGCTATAATGTAAAAAAAACAAACATCCTATGTATGTTAAATTAAAGTTAATTATTATTAAATATTTTTAATAATTACAATCATACCTTTCAATGATTAAGATAAATTTCCTTTAAAAAGAATATAAGCTACGGTATAATAGATCAAGCTAAAGACATATTTTTACTTATATTTTTCATAAAAAAAGTTAAACTAATATATTAATTAATACATGGATAGAAATTAAAAATTAATACATTAATTAATTTAAAAATGATCTAAATCGTAATAGTTAGAAAAATATTTTACCTTTGTCCTTCCATCTATAAATTTTACTCCCGAATGCGATATCGAAAGAATAACATTTGGAACCTTTCCAATATCTCTAGATGAAGCTTTCAGTTTCTGTATTGACCTGAGTGTTGACTCCATTCCTTTCAATTCTTTTACTAAAGTAGATCCTAAGTACTGAATAAATTCATAGGAAAAAAAAAAATCAAAATAAGAAACATCGTTGGAAAAATTTAGTTCGAGTATAAAACTGCTATCTACCTGTGCACTATAATTACAAGATCCTCGAATCAATACCTCCGGTTGATGTCTCCACTGTGTTGCAAATAAGGAGGGCACGTCTTGAAAAAGTTGTTGAGGTGACCTGAGACCTACGGTTGTTGGATCTCCCATTAATTGCGTAGGTGGACGAATTTTCAAATCTTTAGTATCTATTTCCATTATAGACTGTTGGTTTTCTAAAGATGCGCTATCACCCGATGAAGTTTTATTGTCGTTGCGTTCCTTTATCAAGTTAATAGAGCCACATTAAAATGTTATAAATTAAATATATTATATTAAAAACCTTCTGAAATTTAATTTAAAAATTTGAAAAATATAGATAAAATTTAAGACTGAATCGATGATTTATTGTTTATGCAGCAATTCAACTAAAGTAAAAATGTGTTTAATATTTTAACTGTTAGAGAATTAAACTTAGATATTAAGATGAATATTAATTTTATAAATTAACATTTTTAATACTCACCATTTTTAATAAATTTAGATCTTCTAAATCATCAAAATGTGAATCCCATAATCTATCGCCTAATGATGCTAAAATTCTTTTTCTATGCCCCATTTTATCTATTTTTAATATCTATGATAAAATAAAATATCAACAGTTCAAAATTCTAACATTAGAATATATTATTTATGTTTTATAAATTAATTTATATTTATTCTTCTTTGCTAACAATCGATATTTACAATATATTGAGACTTTGAAGATTAATAATAGGCCTAATAAAGATTATTTTGATAATCTCATTATTATTATTTTCTATCATCTCATATTCTGAATACTTCCTTCTCAACTGCTTAAAACTGAAATTTGGTTCGTCAAGGAAGATAATTATTGTTATTATTGAACGTTAGCAAATTATAAACTTCTATAAAAATAATTCAATTTAGTTTTTACATTTTTCAATGCAACAGTCTAATATATTTATATTATCTATATAGATAATATATGACATAGAGGTATATTATATAGAATAATATATCATATTTTCATGTTTCTGATAAAACAGACTTCATTTTAATTAAGCAAAAGTTGCTTGTTTGGAATGAATGAATCGTTCCTAAACTGCTGTAATCTATATACACATTGCTTAAAGTATTAAGTTAAAGCACAAAGATTATTATTCTCCATAGAAAAGTTGATTTATATTATTCCAAAATTCTTACAAATTTATAAAGTTTATAACTAAAAATTTAACTCTGAAAATCTTTCTTTTACAAAATATTAGAAATTTTAATCTAACTTTCAAATCATAATCTTGAAATATATTATAGGCTTTCCAAAAATTATCAATATAGGCCTACTTGTAGATGAAATATAATCAGCAAAAATGTGACAATAATAATTTAAAAAAGTTTCCCAAAATATTTTATCTAAATACTAAACAAATTTATTAAATTCGGTAATTTTATTTTAATTATGTTAAAAGTTTAGTAATGAAATTAATAGTCTTGTAGTTAAGATACTGTAGTTTAAATTAATGGAATAAATTTCTTTAAATATATTATTAATGAATCACGAAGGTAAGTTTATTGAAATCTTTCATTAAATAGCAAAATTCAATACTTTAATAAAAGAATTATTAGTAGTAGTTAGAGCTAATAATTGAACTAATTTTCTGAAGAGTAAGTATTATTAATCAAAATATCAGCTTTCTGAATTGATGGATAATTTAATATTTTATTCCTTCAAACTCGATCTTTACAAAGGAAACTTCATTAATCAGTTATATTTCTATCCAAATGCAGTTGATGTTGACACTTTTACAGATTATGCAAAACTAATTAAATTGAATATAATAAATAATTCTTCTTATGTTAAAATTAAAAATCGGATATAATATTTTAAATAAGTTTACTATCAAATTTGAAAATAATAAAATAAAAAATAAGCAAGCTGTGTTCTGAAAACAATAAAAATGATAAAAGAAAATAATCTGAATTTGAAAACATTAAATCGATTTTATGCGTATATCCTATAAGTGTGCGAATAAACACGATAATCATCCAGCAAAAACAAATATTTTGCCCTATATACGATGTAGAACAACTTTATCAAAAAAACTTACGCAATTAAAACTCGGTTATAAAGACATGTCATCTAATAAGAAGAGACAAACCATTCGCGCCGGTTGTCATATCATTAGATTGACAAGAAAAATAACGGGTTAGATCTTCACACGATCTAAATTCTGCTTTTAAACTGACCTCTTTCAATGTTCTCAAGAGCAAAAAAGAAGGAAAAAAAAGTGGTTTTAAGTAATGCATTATTACATGTACGTTCGAAACAGAAAAAATTGTGTTGCACCCATTTATGCTGATAAAATTTTTCTGATAAGAAAATAAATGTTTATATGTAATAGATTAAAGATAGAAAACTGATGGAAAAAATTTCAGAAGCGATAGATTTAATAAATTGTAATATATAAGTTAATGAATATTTTTGATTAATTCTGCTAATTACTATTTAAGTGTTTAATGTATTGAATAATACGGTAAAAAATTTTTATTATTAAGTTATTTAGTATGGAATTATTATTTGATAACACTTTTACAGATTATGAAAATTTTTTCTATTTTTATTTTTGCATTATAAAAAGATATATTTACGATTGTTTTTATCATTTTAGCTTTCCAGATAATTCTTTTTTAGCTACTAAATATAAAAAAAAGATAAATTTATTTTATTCATACAACAAAAATTTTAAAATTGTATTTATAATTCAATTTTTTTATATCTTTACGCGATATCAAGAATTTATCAAATTTACATTGTCACATTATCAACAATACATAAAATATACTCTTAAAAATTGAATTTTTGTATATTCCTTATTATTCATTTGCATCTGGCTATTTTAATCGATTTTGTTCCATATTATCCATAAATCAAATTTACATTAAGTTTTCTTGTTAAAGTATCCAGTTCGCTTTTATTTATTTATTCAGAAAATTTTCAATAAGAGTTAAAAATAAAATTAAATGATCATAAGTTTTCAGTAAGAAAACTACTATATAATCCTATTGAAGCAATTTAAATTTTTATTTATTATCATAATTTGACAATTTATTGGCAATATTATCAAATTTGTAAGAATAAATTTTTAATGCCAAATTTATTAGAAAATTTTTTCTTCTCTACATTATAATTAAATTCTCAGTTTTTTGTTTTGGAAGTAACTGAATTTAATCAGTAAATAATACAAGGCATATGAATTATCATATGTGAAAAATATTTTTATGAAAAATATATATTAATTAAGATACATTTTATTAGTTGTTCAATATAATTGGAATTATTAATTTGCATTTGTTAATTATTATGGAATTGAAAATACTGATTAAACATAAATTTTGGCTTTTTAATTGATAGAAACTGTACAATAAAAATATATAATTTAACATAATTTTTGATTTAATATTCTTAAACCAACATTGGTTTATATGAGCTTTACAAAATATTCATAAATAAATTGAGAATAAAATTAAAAATTTTAATTCACAGCAATATGATGATTATATTATTTTTTTTATTGTACACAGTTACATAAAAAGATGAAAAATTTGCAGAGTGACATTTGATTTGAATATCAAAAAAAAAAAAAAATAATAATATTTTAATGAAACTAATTTGTTATTTTTAATTCAATTCATATCTATAAAATGAAAATATGATGTCATGTGTGTTGCTTAGATTAAATTATTGATATTAATTTTGATTGAATAAATTAAGGACAACCAGTAGCGTTCGCAGGAATTTGTCAAGGGGGGGTTTATTTTGAAATTTGTTACATTTTGTCACTGAGGCTTCCTCTAGTTTTACAAGTATCACTACTACTATCTTCACCACCACTACTATTAATACTACTATATTAATTCTGCTACTTGTAACTTTCCAGTTTTCATT
>WUQG02187762.1:0-22363 GCA_011317285.2 Androctonus mauritanicus
CGCATTGCTAGTTCCGAGTCCTATTATTGGGGGCTCACTTGTGGGCTCTTAAACGAGGTGGCACCGCTGAGCGGAATGCTTTGGTGATGTCCACATCTGTTAATGAGAGTTTGCGATGGGGCCCTGGCCCTACACGAACCTTGGACGGGCCGGCGGGTTTGTCCACCTCGTATCCAAATTTACATTCCCCGCGTTTCGTGTTAGGGGACAAGTTTATACATAACCCCTATAGGGAAGGGGACAAAAAAATATTTTGCGGGAAAAGCCTGCTCTAGGCACTACGAATGCCCTTTTTTGAATATTCTATTTCAAATGAAACATACTCGAGCAAGGACTCAAGAGGAATGATGATATTACTATTAATGAATAATTTTATTCACTTTTAATATTGTCCTTAATAGGTTTAAATTAAGCTATTATTCTCTTAATATGTCGCATTTAATAAGATTGTTTGAAAAGATAAATATTCCAGAAAGTATACTTATATAATCTGATTAGTTAATTTGTCATTTCTGGATTCAAAAATGATCGTGGTTATAAGATTTGAGAATAGAGCTCAAATCCCTTAATATTGTTCATACTGCAGAGTCAAAATTTGCTTGGATGACACGTCACAGTTTTCAGATTCTAGAAAATTCTTTGATTTCAGCTTATGATAATCTATTTATTTGTCCATTTAATGTTTCTACATTTATTTTTATGAAAAAATATGTTCCCTAGATCAGATCATATTCACTATGCTTCTTATCATTTTTACCTCCAAAGTTTTGACACAGCAGCTTCTTTTATATTCTATTTTGATTTTTTCCCTAAATGATTAAAAAATCTTCTAAAGTGATACATTCATAACTGGTTGATTTAATAAAATATATAGTACATAATCTAGTAGGGCCTATATATTTTTAAATCTACTTGCCGTTTTCAAACAAAACCCACTTAGATAAGTAAAAATCGTATTCATTATTTTCTAGAATTAACTTTAGGATTACAGTATTGTTCTATTTTATTATATTCATCGTTTATTTTTTCATAACTTTATTCACATCGTTTCTTAAATTATCATCATCCATAACCGCATCCAATCCGCTGCTAATCTTCTCCAAGCTTCCACTTCTTTCTTCATTTTTCATTTAATTTTTTTTCATACAAATCCATGTCATTTGCATTCTTCTTTTTAGTATATCTTCTAATTCAACAGACAACATTTGTCTCTCTATTTCCAACATTTCACGTGGAATTTTTTTCTTCTGATTCAGTGGCGTACCCAGAGGGAGGCGAGAGGGTAGTCCGCCCCGGGCACCAAGCTATATGGGGGACCAAGAGCATGAAACATCATTATTATTCACCAGATGTTTGTATAAAATGTTTGAATAATTTTTAATTCTTAAAAATAATTTTAAAAAATGTGTGTTGAAAGTTAAAACAGATGAGTTTTTTTGGAAGGGGAGAGGGGGCCAAAAAATAAAGCCGTCCCGGATACCAAAGATTCTGGGTATGGCTCTGTTCTAACTAATTTTTAATTGCTTCTGAATGGATCACATCACTTTCAGGGAATATCAATAAAAAATCCGATCATTTCTTCATTCTCGAATATTAATTTTTATAAGTAATTTTATTTAAATTTATAAATAAATGATCAATAAGTGCATCTTATAAAAAAATAACTGCTATTTTATTCGAAGACTATTTAAATAATGCTTATTAAATATTATAATTTAAGTAATTTGATATTTAAAAATAGCAATCTGCGATAAATTGTAATTAAAAATTAATTTTCTTTCATATTAACAAGTTAAAAAATAATGAATATTCATTATTTTATTAAAACACGAATTTATAACAATAAAGTTTGAAAAAGAATTATTTTTTAGAGTAATTTTATAGACATCGATACTAATTGTCCATTCGCATACAAGAATTGAAAACAAGCTTGTGATTCGTACGTTCATCTGTGACGTGTAGAAACCAATGAAATAACATGTAAACGTGCATTCGGGTAGTATTTACACACAAGTTCGGATCACGTGGCTCAAACTGTTTCAAACAATTGGATCTAACCAAAGGATCTCAAGAGTGCTAAGCAAGCGATAGACATCTTTCTGCAGAAATTTAAATTTTCTCTTTTGTGTAGATGGATTCTGCAATAAATATGGAACAGAATTCATTAAAATCAATAAGGCCGATTTCAACAAATTCCATAGAAGTTAATTTAACAAATTTTTCAGATCAGAATTCATTTGTTCATCAGTGTTTAACAAGATCTGATATATATTCGGACAATGGTATGATGACGAAATCTGTTCAAGTTTTAGCGGAATCTACAAATAAAGGTATAAATAATTATATTAAACTGTTATCAATCTCTGTAACACTAAATAAATCTTAAGTGTAATGTTTAATTTAAGATTTTATTTTATTTAGCGTGTTTTAAAGACTACCAAAGGCATGTTTCTTAGTTTTTATAGGATGTTGACGATTTACATAGATGATAATAGAAATTATGCAAAATTTTACATTGATGTTGCATTCAACTCATTCGTGTATTCAATGTTTGAATACAAATTGTTTAATTAATTGAAATGTTTATATTTTTGCTGATGATTTCATCTAATAGAATTATTTAACGCAAAATTTAATGACTGAATGGCAGCATTGAAAATAAAATTGTGCTAAAAATAGAATAATATCTGCAAGGTACAATTTTTACATTAGTGCCATAGGACGAAAGCAGGATGATTGAAAGATAACGACGAGTAGAAAAACTATTTAAAAAGACCGCGTTTCTATCTGGTTCAAGTGTCGAGCAAATGAACGATAAAATTAAAGTACTTTCCCCACATGTAGTACCTAAACCTGTGTGCGCCGCCATTTTGAAAAGTTATCTTGAAAGTCAAAATACTTTTGGAATGAGTGCTTAACACATCGGTTTAACACAATGGAATTGCCGATTCGCATTTTAATCATCATCAGTCCATCGATTGATGATTAAAAATGCGAATCGGCAATTCCATGATGGGAAGGCGAATCTTCAATTTTAATACTGTACTTTAATTTCATCATTCATTTTCTTGATGCCTGCATCAGATAGAGACGCGGCCCTTATGAAAAAAACTATATATTAGAGAATTAAAGAATCGTCCCTCACCGATTGATGATTAAGATATAAATCAACAATTCCGTTATGTTAAAGATTCATTCCAAAAACGATCTCGGCTTTTAAGCAATGTTTTAAAGACAACTTTTAAAATGGGGGCGCATACCGGTTTAGTTACTACGTGTGGAAAGTACTTTAATTTCATAGTTCATTTTCTCGACGCCTGCACCAACTAGAAATGTGATCTTTTTAAAAAGTTTTTCCTACTCGACATCATCTTTCAATCGATCCTATTTTCGTTCTCATGACGCTAATTAAAACTGTACCCGAAAATAGATCTTTTAACATTTTCAGATAATTTCGAGCTTAAAGCTTACAAACTTATGCTGTAGAGAAAATGGCACAATTGAGTCTTCTGTTCCCTAAAATGTTAATCTAAATCTATAACTCGAGGAATAGCATTAGTCTATCTTCTCTATATTTAAGTTAAAGTCATTAAGATTTAAAGAAGCATTTTAACGGATACAAGTAAAATTCGAATACGAATTCGAGTAATATACACTAATTCCAATTAGTAATATATTATCTACCGATATGAATTTGCCAGTCTTTTTATCTGTGGTTTAGCCAATAACAACTTATTTGTGTTCTACACAGTACGAAACATTCACTTTACGGGGATCTATTTTCCTGGAACTGAATAGTTATCTCCAAACAGCCTCAAGTCTTTTTTTCTCTGAATGATCCGATATCCAGTTATATTTTATTTTCATTAATATAATTATTTAAAGTTGTGAATATTAATAAAAATAAACAATTATTAGAAAGAATTAATCGGCAAATTTATCTTTTATTTTAGAATTATTAAAGATACGGAATTAAAATTTGTCACAAAAATCATCTACAATAGCATAACCTCTACGTTCAATGTAATAAAATGCAAACATTCTTGTAATTATTATAGGGAAGTCTCTGAAGTTTGAACGTTTTATCGAGATCATCATCAACGATTTGATTTTTTTTTTTTTGCTAAATGGCATAAAAATCATTAGTTTTAAGATATATTAAGATTATACGAGAAGTTTAATGCCGACCATTTTTAAATGATTGATGATAGAAAATGCCGAGATTATTTTCAATGATCAGTCATTTCATGATAATCTACTGATTACTTCAAGTTTTTAGGTGGAGACAACACATAGAGGCAGCATGATGATTTTAAAAGTCTCATTTTCCTTCGGAAAGTGCGCTAAAAATTGAAATGATTCAGGCAAGCATCATTAAACATCATTAAAAATTATTATATTATATGATAAATTATATAGAAATGTTCTAAATGCTAATTATTTAATTTTTATTATTTCCGTTAAGAGAAGTGAGTAATTTAAAAGAGAGATGATGCAAAAAATTCTGTCGAACCAATGTCTATGTGAAGAAGAGGAATATTTTTTTTTTATGACTATACTGCCATAATACCATATGCATTGTTAAATCGCATTATCGAAATTTATTTTTGTAATATATTTATTTATGTTTTCTCTAATTTAAATTGGTATGATTTAAATGGTGAATTACAGTCGATAGATAGAATTTCAAATTTATATTAAGAAAACTACTTTATAATAATAATAATTCTATTTTTTATAGATAAAGAAGAGAAAAGAACAAGAACCATCTTCACCGCAGAACAGGTTAAAATACTAGAAAAACAGTTTGAAATAAATCAGTATATATCTAAAGAAACTCGAGAAAATTTGTCAGAAAAATTAAATCTTCCAATTAATACAATCAAGGCAAGAATAAATTTATTTTTATAACAGTACTAACCAAAATTTGCCCAGTATTGCTCGGTAATTATATAATGTCACAATGATATCGTCTGATATATACAGCATTTGTGACATCATTCATTGTTACGTCACGCTGAACGTTATATCGGTGCTACGATGATGATTGGAATTAAAATTTAAAGGATTTAAATACTGTATATGTATTTTTGTAGCAACCCCAAAAAGTCTTGTCCCCTTTGGCGATCTTGATCCAAAATACCCCGTCTAACCCTTAGGCAAGGATAGGTAAAACTCTAGGTATAGAAAGTACGGCATTCCTTTTCCCGGTTGTTGCCGCTCTTTACGGCTGCTCATTGGATACGTCAAGTGACTCATTCCGCCATTTTCGTCGTAGACCACGCGGAGCTTTCAATGCTAAATACAGCATATCATACTTGTTGTGTAATGAAAACAGATAGTTTTGCACTACATGAAATAAATTTTAATATTATTATGTATTTTTAATCAATTTTACATGTTGATATAGTAAAGAAACTGATTTTACTTTATTAAATTTTTTAGATACTGTTAATGCAGAGTTTAGGATTTTAATTATTTTGACTAAAATTAATTCATATAATAAAAATTATGGTCAACATCAAATCAGAATTACTATACTCATAAAGGACAGTAATTATGGCAATTTGTAATTGCCATATTTACAAATAAAATGTGTTACTAAATCTTAAGAAAAGTTTCATTGCTTAAGCCGAAAGGATATAGCTTGAACTTGTGATCCCTCCTGTGGTTGATAATTAATGAAATTTTTTAATAATTATTTCTTTTTTGTTTTATTAAATGGCTTTTACAAATTAAGAAGAAAAATTTGATTTTATCTATGGATTTAAATTTATATTTTGAAAACAGGGAAAAAATATTTTTTAAACTGTTTTATGGTATAATTTTAATAAAGGAAATTGTATTTCAAAAGTAATTAAAACAGATATATTATATATAATTATTTCTTTATATTTAATCATTTAGCATTCTTCTACCATTATTTTATTCTTAGTATAGAGATTAAATACATTATTTTGCATCAATAAAACACATTAAAATCAAGTTAAAATAATTTAAGTCAACAAAAACAAATAATATCAAATATAACTCAGTATAAAAATTTATTATGAAATAGACTCTTCTACTTAGTGAAAATATTCAGATATGGATTACCCTATCTGTCATGAATTATGTAAAATTCATCACAATTGAATAAGTTTGAAGGAATTTCAATTGATCGCATAAATTTTATTTAGGAAAAATAGTTTTTTATTGGAATTTGTTTCATCATAGACTTCACATATTTCGTTCAATTAGGAGGTAGCTTTATAATATATATTTTCAACTTTGTATTAGTGATTTTTCAAGAATTTTAACTCTATTTTAAAATCAATTCAATTTTTGAATAAAATATGTAGGAAAGAATAATAATTTTTATTTATTGAATTTGCACATTTCAAAACATTTTATTTAAATTTTTACACTTAAAAATATTGGCATATGATAAAAAATAATTTCAGAAATTAAATTTTCTTTGCAGAATTTTCGATTGTTAAAAAATTCATTATATTTCTCTATTTTTGAATTTTTTTGTTTTTTTTTTCGTACGCTTACAAAAAAAAGTGTGCATATGATTAAGCCAAAGTATTTGGACGATTTGAATTATCCCATAGATTTCTATTTTATTTTGTTTTTCCAACTAATAACAACAGTAAAGCAATCACGTTTTTGCGTATAGCTCCATCGCCGACGAAATCTAGGAAGGACAAAAATGGCGGAGAGTAAGTAGACGACGCTAGTTTGCGGTACTTTCTACATCAAGAGCTTTAAGATAGGGACATAGGAAGTCACCATTTAGTTTTGTCCCGTTAAGTGAAACGAGTGTGAGTGCACAGGGAACAAATAAACATTCAGTTTTATGCATAGATATATAAAATTGAATGTTTGTCTGTTCCTGATTAGATAATTAAAAGAAAATTATTTAATCAAGAATAATTTTGAAATAACTTTTTAAAAAATTTTAGATGTAAAATTTAATTAGAAAGAAAATATTTCTGTCTGTAATGTGATATTTTATCTATGAAATTAACATATTAAAGTTTTTTATTGATTAATTATAAACTTTTATTTGAATTAAAATATATTACTCGATAATCTTCAAGAATATACTTTTTAATGATAAACATTTTTATTACTAACATCAAATTATATGAAATGTAGATGACGATTTTTTTTTAAAAATGTAATAAAATACAGTAATAATAAAATAAAATTATAAGGGAAAGGGCAGTTTATGGCTATAAGTGTTTTGTTTTATGCGAATTTCTATTTGTAAAGTTCTACTTTGGAGTGGCAGGAATCACTCCAAAACCTGCTCATATTCATGATGAGATTAATGTCAGTGAAGGATAGAAGGAAGTGGACTTTGTCTGTAAAATTCTAGATATGTGGGATCCGGATCCTTAGGTTTATCTCCAAATCATACATCTCATCTTTAATGTCAAGACATGTTTTTGATCATAAATATTCTTGCAGAACTTACAGAAGTTGTTTAAAATTGCAATAATTTTTTATAATTATCAATTTAATATTGCATTTTATAATATATGAAAAAATTCAATAAATTTGCAGAAAATGCATCGAAAATTTACAACAGAATCTGCTTATTACAAGATGATGAAACTTTAAAAGATTTTATTATAATCGATCTTTAATATATTCGTATCTCCTGTTTTTCCTGATTTCTTTTATAATCAGACTAATATATTATTATTATTATTATCAATTTATAATAAAATTAACGTATTTTCTTTCATTCTTTCGTTGCTGCGTTAAAAATAAAGGAAAATCAGCGAAAAATATTATATATATTTTTATTACAGAAATTCCTGTATTGAGAAAAAGTTATCATGATTGAAAACCCTAAAGAGACAAATTAGAGAATAATGTGAATTAATAGGTCTTAATTTAAATTCGTGCAAGTTTATTATTCTACATTTTTTTTTTTTTTTTTTAATTTCGCAGATTAAAGAAACATGCGATCGCAAAAACTTTAAAAATCTATATTTACCTCTTTTATAACAGAAGTTTTTAAAATTTTGTTTCCAATAATTTTGATTTTGCATCTGTAATAATTTTGGAAACAATATATATTTATCTATAAACTTATTATGCCACAAATAAATGCCTATTAAGTTTAAATATTCATTGAAATATTTGATTTTAATTTTCTATTTGAACTTAGCCAAAAAACAATTGTAGATATTCTTCCACTAATATAAAGTAGAAAATAATATAAAGCCCTAAGAAAGAAAACTATGGATACCCGTAGTGTATACAATTGACGGTAGAATGAAGGATAGATTCGACAGCTCTGGACTTGAATTTTTTGAAAAAAATCTGGAAGTGAGATCTAGAATTGAATACAGATCTACCGTTATTGATAAAAAATATTTTCTTAGAAATTATTTTTTTCAGAAATAATTTTCTCTGCAACATCACTATCGACAATATCATGTGTTTTACTCTGGAAGTTCTCCAAATTCCCGTTTTCCTCAACTTTAGTTGAAACGGCGCATTTATCAGACTCTTCATAAACCATGTCTACAGCTATTGTTTTATGACTTTCCTTAGACTCTTTCGCTAATGATTCTGCAACACCACCAATTATATCCTCTTTCTCACTCGCTGCATCCACTTCTTTTTTGGTGCTGTTAGATTCATCTTTTTCTTTTTCGTCTTTAAATATATCATCGCGTCCGCATGGTTATTTGAGCGAAAATATTTAAAGGGTAACGCCTACCTCGATATTTATACATGTGTATTATACCTGGGCGCAAAATCAAAAAGTAATATTTTTTCAACAGTCTCGAAATACTTGTGTGTCAGAAATGAAATTATTCTAAAAAGGATACGCAATTTTTCATCTTTCTCTTTTTTTTCTCATTGTGTTCTATCGTCTAAAACGGATTTATACGACTACGGTGGCCCTGACTAGTATTTTTCGTGTATACACTCTGCGAATATTTTCGAGGTGAAATTGCATTCTTTCTAGAATTTTTTTTTTTTGTTTAAAAACGCGCGCGCTTATTATATTTGTCTCGAGACGCGATTTGCATTTTTCGGCTACTTGATAATAATCCGTAATTTTATACCCGGCCTCTATTCTCCAGATGCCACAGCACGTGAAAGACGAATTTCATTATTTCGTCGGCTTAGTTTTTACTCAATTATTGCACGTCTAAGTAGCAAAACAGTTGTTATCGACTACCGGTTAATTTCTCGCTCGGCAATGATGATGATGCGACGTCGATGCGTGACCGGGCAACATTATATCATAAAAAAAATTCGCAAATAAAAATTTAAATTTCGACGTTGCTATAATTCGTTATTATTTTGCGCCTATTTTTCAGAAGGCTCCGGGGCCGATCTGCCACTGATTATACTTATTTTCGAGAATTCGCCGCCGCGACCTATGTGGTTAATTATTTATAAGGCTTATTGCGCGAAATTATTTTTTTTTTGTTCCAAGAATTTATCAATTTTTTTTCGCTGCAACGAATTTGAATACGTACGAATACGTTGTGCTTCGTGAAAATTGTTATGATCTGCAAGATACATCTAATTTCGAGAGAATTAAAATTCCGAGGGAAATGAATCCGTGGCTCTCGGAGCGAGCGAAACAAACAAATTTTTGCAAATGCCAGGTTTTTTCTGCAAAATAGATATGCATACATTTTTTAGTAATTTCACTTTACGTGTAACATGACCAAAAATTCACATATTTTTTCTGAAATTGTTTCCAAAATTACATGACAGAATAATTGAAAAAAAACTGCTAAGATGGTAGAGGCGGGAGTTTCCCAAGGATATGTAACGGACCCAATTATTTTTAGATCAAGTACTAAAAGTTGAAAAAGTTTAAGGGATTTTATTGATCATAAAGCACTATTAATCTCCTACGAAAAGAGTGCAATTGCAAATGGAAATATTATAATAAACAGAAAATTATAAACAGCCAATATCCTTCAAATAGAGGCTATAAATTATTTTTCACTTAAAAAGAAAAACTGTCATAAATGAACCGATAGTTTTTCATAACGAGCATGATGTTGATTGGTCGGATTTTGTCGTGTACACTGAATAATCTTACTTAGAAATCTCATTTTTAAAGCATATCAATTAATCTACCAAATATTATCCTCTTTTACATATAATAATTTGGTTTTAAGTAAAGAAATTGAGCTTTTTTTCAGGCAGTCCAGGTTTTGAAAAAATTATGAGATAAACGATTGAAGTTCAGTAATCTAATAAATAATAACTCTGTATTTATAAAAAATCGGTATCAGTTTTTGAGAAATTTATCAAATTTATTAGAAGTTCATCTTATTTCATACATAGAACATAAACCCGTATACAATTAATAAACGTCATTTTTCATATTTGCATAATTTTTGCGCATGTCTTACGAATTTAATGCCCCTAAGTTTTGCTGTTTATAAAAAGGTCTGAAAAACAAATCAAAATACAGTACGTATTAGCAAGAAGTATCCTTTCTACATTTTTAAGTATACAATGAATACGGATTTGGTAAATCACAAGTATAAGACTTGTCAGAAATTCCCATGTGACAACATACGTTACGTATAACAGCTGTGGGTATCAAACGGATTTCTTCATTGATTGAAAGAATTTCTTTTAATGGTGCGTAATCCCCTATTACGGTGTTACATATAGTATTCACAAATTTGCAAAAGAAATATTCTGATTTATTATTATTAAAAATAATAAATTTTATAATTTTTACAATGCTACCATTTTCAAGACTTACATAAAAACTGTCAGTTTTTGTACTCAAATTTTTGCAGTTGGAATATAGAAAATCATTTTTCAGCAACCGATTGTAAACCGAAACCGATTTGGAATTATTATCGACGAGTACATCACTTAGTAATAGAAAGTTCTCGATTACGTTTGATTCTTCATCACTCAAAATTGTTGAACTGAAATAAATATGTTCACCAAGACGATAACCTTCTCTGACTTGGGCAGCAGAAATCTGTTCGTAATTTTTAACGAAAATTTCCGAAGCATTGGAAAGAACTTTTTTCTCCAGCTCAAGGACTGTATGAGATAAATTGAGATATCTGATTAACTGTTGGTGTACTCCAAGTGGTGAATTTATTGCCTCCAACAAGTACCTGTTTGCTGACTCAAAAGGAAAGCAAGAGTCTACAAATAGAGGTCCCCACTTAAATACTTGTTGGACCAGATGTTCTGTCACTGAATGCAAGACTGAAGTCATTTTATAAATGCCGAAATACGTTTCCGTCAAGATTCCAAATTTGAGAAGCATTTCATTCGCCTTTATTAAATCATTGGTTGAAATTTCCGTTGATAGTAAAATATATAAGCTTCGAACAATCAACGACCAGTATTCAACAATAACAGGATCCGCAACTTTGCCAAGAATAGGTAGACTATAAAACAAAACCCATGCCTCCCACTCTTTGCCCTTCCACACTTTTCGCTCCGTAATCGCTCTGGTTGTTCGACAAAGTTGGTGTGGTATTTTTATATTGGTCAAATAACTGTCAATCACCGGAATCGGATTAGGATTTATTGCCTTTAAAATGAGCTCGGTTATTTGTGATGCTGTCCCTAGTAAAGCGGCATGCAAATAGTCGTTACCAAAGCCGTTGATAATATCAAAATATGGCAAATTGATCAAAGCACTCACGCCGATGACCCCATCATCAACCGGGTACGGTTTGTTTTCGTATATAGCTCTCATATGCTCAACCGTAGATACATGATCTCGATTAAGGTAATTATCACACTGTAAAATAGAATATCGATTGGTATCCAAAATAACCCCGGAAATAGTGCACCAGGAGCATCGACTTTCTCCATTGAACTGTCGAATTCCTTGAACAGGAGCCCGACAAACACTGTCATCGGTGCAATTAATACAGAGAATTTTTATTTTTCTCATTTCTCCTTTGATGCAGCAATCCACTCCTATTTTCGAGAGTTTATTGTTGAAAAAGTCCACAAAAGGCATGAGATACATCATCATGTTGAGTTTGTGTCTACCAAACCATAATCAACAGCAAACAACATTCCTAAATCGAGCACTAATCGGAATTTCGTTGATCGAGATGTAAATTGGCCATAACGATTTCAATGCTGATTGATAAGGCTGCGCGCCATCAGTATTCTTTATGCAGGATGCGTAACTTGTTTTTTCCTCTTCCGGTAAATTTTGCCTGAATCATTTGTACTGATCGCCATCCATAATATCTCGTATTATCCCCGGCTTATGATTCTTATTCGAGATAATATCATCGTAAAAATCACCATATCTGTTAATAATATTTTTAATCGACTCAGAAGGATCGATTATTACAAAAAAATTATTGTATGACATTTTCGACGATTCCTGTTCTTGGTTACGTACGGGGCATGTGACTATTTTATTGAAATGATCTATTCTTCCTAGATACCCTGAACAATCCTTATTTTTACATAATCCATGATATTCGACGTCATTATTAGGATTGAAGTATTTATTAATGAAGTGGGGGGTATCTGGTAAAATATTCTTACCCAGAAGATTATTCACCAAACTCAGTAGCTGGCAAGTTGCGGAAAAAGTTACAGAGTTAGATACGCAATACTTAAGGAGTATCAAAAGAATTTCGGCGGGACTTTTGAACACTGTGCAGTTTATCGCCTCAAAAAACACCTCCGATTCAAATAATTTATCAAGATTCGTTCTGTCCCCTTTCTGAATTTCCGGTGGTGGAACCTCATTGAAAAATTCTAGGGGAGAGACCAATGTTGGATCAATAACCAAGTTATCTTGGATGACATTTGCCTGCAAAAAATTAAATAAAAAAAAATGACTTTATGGGAATTTTTAACTAGGGCTGTTCAATATTATCGATATTTGATATTTGATTTTTTTTTGGAATATCGATGATTGTTATTTTGCCAAATCAATTTTGATGTATCAACTTTTTTGATATATCGATAATTCGACATATCAAAATATCGATATATCAAGAAGTCCCAATCTGCAAATATTGTACAAAAAAGTGAGTAAATAAAAAATATGCTCCACGGATCGCCTATTCTAAATATGATTGTATTTTATTTCACACTGAAGAAAAATTAATTGCCAAATTTTTTTATTTGTTACCTGGTTGGGAATTCATCACTCAAATTGGAAAGTCCCTTGTTAAATTAGACGATTCCTGGGTGAATTTGAATTTTTATTGCAAAATTTGTCAGGTTTTACTCAGACTCGCCTTTTTTAGGAAAATTAACTTAAATTCGTATAATTGACTAAATTCGACAAATTCTGCAATAAAAATTCATATTTCTGCGGTAATCATCTAATTAAACAGGAAACTTTTAAATTTCAGTGATAAATTCCCAATCGGGCAACAAATAAAAAAATTTGGCAAAAAATGCCGAAATTTGGCAATTAATTTTTTTTACAGTGCAATGTTTTAAGATATCAATAAGTTGATATCTTATCGATATATCGATATGTTGATACTTTGATATATCAGATTATCGATATATCAAGGATTTTGATATTTTTGCAATATCAAATATCGATATTTCAAATCGAATATCGAAGAGCCCTATTTTTAACACACAAAAATGTGGTTATCATTATTCAATACAATTTTTCTTGATATTTTGTGTGTTCGCATTCGAAATTTGAAATTAAAATTTCAAAGTAATAATTTCATAATCATATTTTGAAAAAGAGGAAATCCACGTCAAAGTGTCCAACTTGTTCACTCGACCCCACCGATTTCTCCTAATTCGAATAATTTTGAAGGACTCTTATTAAAAAATGCTTTTTTCTCTATCCCCTAACAATTCACATTTTAAAGAATAGATTAATTTGATAAGTTTCGCACCATGAAAGTTAACTATTTTGGGTGATTTTGGTAGTTTATATTTTGAAATTTAAGTGCGTGCTGCTTATTATCTATTTTGACTTTTAAATTTGAATATAATGTTACAAATGCTATAATGTTAAAATCCGATGCTATAATGTATAGACATAAGCCATTCAAAAAGTACCAAAAATCGAAAAATGACAAAAAAAAATGCTTTTTTGACCTTGTTTTCGAAAAAAATCAAAATATTTTCTGATAATCTTCAGGAACATTCACTTTCTTCAGGTATTTAAAATTTGAAAGAATCGGTCCAATGCATTTTGAGCTATGAATTTTTTTAGATTTTGTACTTAAAAACAAAATGACGGCCATAGTTTGCGCCGTGGATCAAAACAAGTGAAAAATTCGCATTCCTCAGAAAATTTCCTATAACAATCATGTCTCCCAAAATTTTTTCAGTGCATCTGGACTTTTCTAGAGCTTACAATCAAAAAACAACAAAAATAGGCGTTAAAATCACTCAAAAAAAAGAAAAACCTGTGTGCTAATTTTCAGCCCGACCGGTGGGAGTTGGGTGTACAAGTTGGCCACTTTTACATAGATTTCCTCAAAAGGCAACTACTTCTTTCAAAACAAATGGCAAATTTGTGGTAATTAAGCATATGTAAGAATAACATAGAAAAACGCTGTGTCACGTGAATTACATAAGTCGATGATTGAGACGGTGTTAACTGGTCAACTGCATTCTGCATTCCTGAATACCCAGGTAGTTGGCAGTTTGGATCATACAATACATTTTCATCTGGGAAAATTGTCCGCGGCTCATTATTCGGAAATTTTCGATCCACAGCTACATCAACAACATCAGCTTCTTGTCGCTTTTGTAGGATCTCAAGTAATCTCTTTTTGACTTGCTTTTTAGAATACGAAGAAAAATAATCGGAAAAATCGCAAGCCTCACTCACAAACATTGTAAAGAAAACTTTTTTTTGAACTGTACACTCTTCAAATTCAATTTTAATTATGAATCTAGAAGTAAATAAATGAACTATAATAAGAACCAACAGCCAACGCTTTCGTTTATTGATCTTGCCAATCTTCTCTGGTATTGTTAGATTTTAGTGATGTGATGGAAAATTTTTGACGATTTGAAGGAAAAAGATTTTGCTTTTGGACTTTGTGATAAACATTGATGAAAATGTCACTAAAAAGGCAAGCTAAAAAACCCTTTAAAAATTTATCCGTGTCGGACACTGAACAAAATCATGTTTCGAATGCGAAGTTTGCGAGAGTGGTATTATCATCTACAAAAGAGGTCAAAATCCTGCCGGTTGGTGAAGTTCAAATTGTTAAAGGAAGAGAAACGTCATCTTTTTTACCGACGAACTTAGGTGATTTCGTAAAAATGAAGTACGTATACGCAGTGCGTGGGTCTGATGGTAATCTCAAGACTGCGTCAATTGTTAATCTTGGAAGTAAGTATTGTGCTATTAAAATTTCACAAAATTGAGATATTTTACAATTTTGAAAAAATAATGCATATGAAACATTCTGCGCATCACCCTCTCGTTGGTTGGAGTTTTGCTCAAGCTTGATTGACGAAACCGAGTGCAATCAGTAGCTGTTGACATCCCAATGAAGGAACTATGGCTAGAGCTACCGATCGCCCTAGGTTTCAACGATGTCAGGCTTGAAGAAAACTCAACCGCTGAGGTACGGTCTTTATATCCTTAAATTTTATTAGTAATCTCAACATTTAGTCGAATAATCTATCTTGAATATTCTCGATATTGAGTAATTTCGTGTTTTCTGAGGGAGTTGTCAATTAAATGAGGACAGTTTCAACTAAATATTTTACTATTATACGAGAGTCCCTCTGTCGCTCAAAATTGATGAAGCGAAAAAAATTGGAAGCACCGATTTTTTATTATTGATTACCATAAATAGAAAAAAGTTTGTAAGCCCAAATTGTAGATTTCTTGCCTCAAATAATATTTTTTTTTCATCCTTGAATTTGCAATATTTTTTTCAATATTAAAATAATTGACGCTATTTGTTTATTAACTTGGAACTATTATATTGTCCATTCAAGTGTGGCAAAATTTTGTTTTTACATAATATTAACAATGATTGTTTAGATATCTGTGAACCATGAATTTCTGTGTATATTCCGGTTGCGACTTTTATAATATCTAACTCATTATTTCGAAAGAATGATTATTAGTTTTTCATATGGAATGGGTAGATTTTTCGTACATAATGATAACAATAACTGTTTACATTTTACGAATACGAGTACACTTAAAAGAGCCTCCTTCGTTCAGGTTTTCGGCGGTAATGCGTGATAAATGGCTCAATTTCAATTTCGAGGCAAATCATGTCGGAAAAAATGTTGTATCCTTAATTAATTTTCTTTATCTACTTGATTATCAAATTTTCAAGTCTTATTTTCACGAATTTTCCGCAAAATCTAAAAAACAATAGTTAAAACGTATAAAATTTGTATTTTCCATGTATTTTTATGTTGATGATGCGTAATAAATTGCTTAATTCCGATTTGAAACCAAAACATGAAGAGAAAATAGCTATTTTCCCAACAAGTGCGGAAAGAGACCCATTCCGCACGAGCAGTGAGACATGAACGATCGCGGTCTTTATCATGAAGAAAATTATGTAAAACCCACCTTTGCCCACTTTTTCAATTTTTTCCGGTGCTTTTTGGCCAAAAAACATCATTTCCACAAATTGTGCTTATTCGATGCACGAGTTGGAAATAAGTTATTATGAATTTAATTATCTACATGATTATCATATTTTTAAAGTCTAATTCTTACGACTTTTTCTGGAAAATTGGAAAAACAATCGCAAGATTCCTTTGGACGGACTTCATTTTTGTTCATTTATGTGAGAACTTCATATAAAAAAATATAAAAAATTAATCATTTCATTTAAAAAAAAGCACAACATTCAGGCCATCATCCATGAGGTTTTTTTAATCAAGACATTTTTTCTTATGAGAATCAATGAAAAAAAAACGATGTTTTCGAATTTCCCTGCTCATTTTACACACAGATCAGTACATTTAGAAGAATAATATTATTATCAAGGATTGAAAAATTTGATATGTGTCTATAACAGCAAACGAAGAAGATGCTCAGCGAGGAAGAGTACGGATACCTACGGAACCGTATGGGATGTCAAGTTTTGAGATTGAAGATAACTCTGTTGACGTAAGCCCATCATTTTTTTTTGAAAAATAAAATTCTGAAATTTCCACTAGAAATCCTTTATGACATTTTTTACACCCTCTTGAACGAAGAATTGGAATCTAAATAAACTGAAATAAGAAAGAATAAGAAATCTAAATAAACTGATGTCGAATTCTCATTCATAAAAACATTCAAATGAAAAAACGTTTAGAGAGAGACATCAAACTGACAAATTGAAAAACTGTCAACTCAAATATGAGTATAAACTTTCTCATAATTTTTATTTAAAAAAAGAAAATTTTGACTCTTCCCAGTATGATATTATTCTGTCTATTGAAGTACCCGGGGAAAGATAGCATTTGACCAAGAAAACCGTTTTGAGGGCACTTTTTTTACGGAATTGTGTAGGAAACGTCCCCGTCAGTAATACCCATACATATTCTGGCAAAATTTCAGTGGAGAATTTGGCTGAAAATTCCAGTTAAGGCTAAAAAATGGCATTCCTTAAGAATATCTTCAAAACTTTGCATTTTTTTCGGAAAAACCTCTTATTAGAGTAAAATCCCCATAAAAGACGTCAGCACCAGGTTGGCGAGAGCCCCAGGTACAGGCGTGATACTTTTGGATATAATGTTCGTAATTAGCGACTTCAAAAACCCCCAAATAATCCAATTCAACCCTTTTTGATACGAAAAATACCTTTTTTATGTATTATTATTGTTTTTGAACATTTTTATTAACAGGTTTTTTCAAAAAAATGCATAGGTTTGGAGATATTTCTAAAAAACACCATTTTTTAGTTCTAGGAAATTTTAGCCGAATTCCCCACCGAAATTTTGTCAGAACATGTATAGGTAATATTGCCTGGGACGTTTCATACATGATTCTGTAAGAAAGTGACCGTAAAATACCAAAAAACGTAATTTTATGTTCTCTTATTTCATTCGAGTTCTTGAGCGTCAATAATTACAGTCACTCAAAACTTTCTCTCTTTGTTATATGGGCACAATACAATTTTAGAGAATATCCTGTCTTCAGAGAAGGATTGTGGGCCATCTGCAAGGAAGGGTGTTTACGTTGAGTCGGTGCATGATTCAGACAGTATTTCTGATGAAGACGAGGAATGTGTTATAGATTCAACAGACACCGAAAGTTCAGTCCAAAAATCAACCCGAAAAAAAGGAGTGAATGGCGGACCGAAAATCGCAAGGCAGAAAAAAAAATGACCAAGAGATCTCGACGAAAAAAGCCGAAAACTTCTAAGAAAAAATTTCAACAAGATGTGAAGCAAAATTTAATGCAAAATATATTCGATCGCCATAATGTGTTGGAAAAACTTTTCAAGAAACGACGTGAATTTGATCATTCAGTTCACCCTTCCCAAATTCTAAGCAGTTCTTCGACATTTGAAGTTCCTTGTGACTCAGTATCGCAATTGTCATCACCAGAACAACGAGAAGCTGGCAAACAGGAGGAAGAAAAGAGAAAGAATCAAGAGCAAAATCAGCTTGAATTAAGAGATAGAGAAAACAGGGAACGAGAAGAGCGTGAATCCGAAGAACAAGAGGCAAGCGAGAGAGAAAATCGGGAACGAGAGCAGTTTGAATTAAGAGACAGAGCAAACAGGGACCAAGAACAGCACGAATTTGAAGAACAAGAGGCAAGCGAGAGAGAAAATCGGGAACGAGAGCAGTTTGAATTAAGAGACAGAGCAAACAGGGACCGAGAATAGCGTGAATCCGAAGAACAAGAGGCAAGCGAGAGAGAAAATCGGGAATGGAACAGCTTGAATTGAGAGACAGACAAAACAGGGAACGAGAAGAACGTGAATCCGAAGAACAAGAAGCAAGCGAGCGAGAAAATCGAGAACGGTCGCAGCAGCTTGAATTAAGAGACAGAGAAAACAGGGAACGAGAGCGGCGCGAAGCAGAGGAAAAAGAAAATCGCGAACACGAGCAGCGTGTATTGAGAGACAGACAAAACAGAGAACGCAGGCAGCGTGAAGCTGAAGAGCAAGAAGAAAGGGAAAGGGAAAATGGGGTACAAGAGCAGCGTGTGCTGAGAGACAGACAGAACAGAGAACGCGAACAACGCGAAGGTGAAGAGCGAGAAGCAAGGGAAAGGGGAAATAGGGAACAGGAGCAGCGCGATGCTGAGATACAAGACTTGAATCTGAATGATTTAGCCGACATACTACCGGATCCTCTCGAACATTTGCCAAGAAACGAACATTTAATTCCTATGCAATTCAGAGGCCTTCAAATATTGGACAAAGTTCGGCATATTGATGGCAAATAATACGTAAGTATCAAATTTGTGAGTAAAAGTAGGTGACTCAGTAGGTCAAAATATATATGAATAATAGATTGCTTCTGTGTGATTTTAGTTATACTTTGGATTAAATGTTTTGATACCAGAGTCGCTGTGGACGATGATCAAAATAAATATTAAAAAATGGAGCAAATTCATTCGCCTTGCTGTTCTCTTGTATTGGGATGAGGGAGAGTTTTCAAAAAAATGCTTCAAGCTCAACTCGGCAAAAGTAGACAAGGAAAATCGCACGTTATACGAACGCGAGAAGTTTGAAGCCGTACAAGGTAATATTTCATCAAAATATCCTTTCTTTCGTGGCGCTTCTGATTCTGACGAACATTTTTCGAAAAATAAGGCAGAGATGGGAAGGATTTAGACCCAACAGAACTTTTGCCCCTGAGTTTGTCTAACTATAAAATAAAGTAATAAAAACAATTGCAGCTGTTTTTAGGGTATTTCTCCGAGAAAAGGGTCTGACTAGAGATGATGCGATCGTGGAGAAAGCATACATGAAGCAATTGACCACAAGGATGATGAAATTTGTGAAGGACTTGGATGATGGTCATGGCCATAGTTTTAAGGACTAACTTCAATTTGTCATAAAGGTTTAATTTTTCTCGTTTTTCCTAATTTTTTTCGTTTTTTACTTAAAATTCTAAGCCAATATTTGCCTCGTATGAAAAGCACGTATTCTTATGCGGAGAATACGATTTTGACATTATCCTCCCAAAATCTATTTTCACAACATGGTCAAAATTAACTGTTGGGGATTTGGATTTGAGTTGTGTTAGTTGCAGCGAGATTGATCGCACTTAAAATGTCATGAGATTTAATCGAACATTTTTATACAATCAGTCAAAGATTTAAGGCAACCCAATCTCATGATAACTTTGTGTAAATCCAATAGTTAGACAGAATAAAAAAAATGTAATTATGAATGAATATACTTTTACAAGAATATATATTTATGTATTTAAAAATATAATTTCAATCACATGATGACTGATAATGCTGAAATGCTTTATTAAAATTAAGATAACATGAAAATATGTTCTAAAAAATCACGTTACCTTCTATCTTAAGTTAGGATAACTTATCTTGAATCGTCTTCAAATTCTCATAATATTTATATATGAATAAACTATTTTTGTACCATGATGACCAGAATAGAAACAACATAATTTGCCTATAAAAAAATTGATATCGATTTTTTATATATACTATACGTATAAGTTATTTATTAGATTGATAAACTACAATATAATTCACATAATTACGAAGGTTTTCGGCACTTCGAAACCTTGAAATGCCTGGAAAAGTAGCTTAATTTTTTTTCAAAATATAGCTGAATCGAAGGTACGATCGAAGGTACGATCGAAGGTTCGATCAAAGACGACAGACGAAGGTACGATCGAAGGTTCGATCGAAGACGACAGACGAAGGTACGATCGAAGGTACAATCGAAGCTTCGATCGTACCTTCGATCGAAGCTTCGATTCAAGACAGGGGTAACTCATAAAAATCAGTTCCAGATCCAAATTCTAATATTAACCAGATTCTTCTGTCAATTTTCAATCAATCAATATGCAAATCGAAAAATTAAAGTGCAAAGATTGAATTCAAGCAATTCGATATTTATATAGCAAAATTCGATCCAATATGAACAATAAGGCGCGCGCGCAAACACGCGTTGAGAGCATCTGAAAGTAATATTTTTTTTCTTTCTCAAGTTTAATAATTTTTCAATACTTGCACAAGAAGATTTCAAAAAATTTTGATTCGGAGTGCATACGATATTGACAACAATATTGAACTTGAGAGAGGTCGATGATTTTGAAATTTGGGTGCTTGTCAGTGCATTTCAAAAATAATTTACATAAGATTATTCCAATGTTTAGTTTGTTAAAAATATTCAAGCTATGAATTTTTAAGTCTCAATACATAGTTTTGACTTCACAACGTTATTTTAAAGGTGTTGATGTACTCAAATAACTTTTCATTTTTCAAGTTTTCCCTCGGAAACTTACAAATTTATGAATTTCCTACGTACTTTTTCGATATCCTAGATACATAATTAGGTTCCAATCATTGTCAAAATCGGTGGTTTCAAAATTGATTATCGAAAAACATAATATGCTATAAAAAATTCCTGGTAAAATAGGTTTTTTTTTCCTGAAATGTAATATATTAAAATTTTGCTCGGAAACATGCTATCAGCGAAATGCGAATGATTTTTCTATGATTTTATCTATATTTCAATCATTTTCAGACTTCAAAATTATTTCCCAATTTATCCATTGACTCTCATTATGCTATAAATAACTGAAATTTAAAACAATGGCACGCTTGTCCCAGTTCTAGGTTTATTTCCATTTTACCCTCGTCATTTTTCCCAGTCGTCCCTATAAGCTTTTTGTTCTAAATTCAACAATTATATTTTTTTAACAAAAATCTGATGCGAGAAAGATGAAGGGAAGAAAAAAAATTCTTATGCCGGGGATCGAACCCGAGACCCCTGGCTCCGAGCCCGACGCTTTACCGCTAAGCTATACGGACGCTTGACTTCTACATACATGCAGTGCATACTGCACAGGCTGTACACATGGGAAAATACAACAGCAAAAGAAAATCTAAGGAAATACTGCCAATTCTTAGTGTGGATGTGTGAAAATTGGTTTATCATTCCATTGTGTGTTGTGTTAGATATTTTGTGATAAGATTTTAGTATGAAAAGTGTGTGTAAGTGTCAGCCGGTTACAGCCGGCTACATAAGTTTTTCTTTGCAACTTTCCGAATTTTCTTCCCTTTACAATTTGTTTTTTTATATGATTTTTCTACACATTTTCCTGAGAAATTTGATGTATGTATTTTCTATTTACCATGAAAATTCAGAAAGTTATTTAAAGAACTTCTCAGTGAAGTTTGCGGTAACCAACATTTCAAGTCTTAATTTTTAGATTTTATCTTAATTTTTTGGAATGTTTGTTGCTGCCAAAT
>WUQG02187873.1:0-22359 GCA_011317285.2 Androctonus mauritanicus
GCAATTTGATTTTTAAGAGGGCAATTAGAGAATGAGTTATTAAAAGTGAATTTTTTACATTTCTTATGGTTATAGAGACTTTATAGATAGTATATAAATATATACTGTGACATATTTATTTTAAAAATTAAAATTAGAATGTATATGACGGTTTTGAAGCTTTATTTGCTGTTTTTTCGTACCACTTCATATCATTGTTTTTTTAAACAATTTCTTACTGATTAGTGCTTTTTTCTTCAGTACTTCAATTGTCCTTTCGTTCTTTTATTTTTCTCTTTCATGGATGCCATGTTGTTTGGAAACTTATTTAGGAGTTCACTTTTTGAATAATAAAATTACATGTCACAGGAGGGCATCAGAATTTTAGAGATGTTTAAGTGGGGCATGGCCAGAAAAAGGTTAGGAACCAGTGTATTATACTATAAAAATTAATGTGGACATTGATGAGATCATTGAAATCAAATCTGTTGTCATCGAAGCATCAATAAGTCATCCACTTTGACATTTCAGTATTTTAACAATTTTTATTTCATATTATTAATGAAAATATATTAATAAAAATTTTATTGAAACTGATAAACATTTTTATTAATAAAAAAAAACGTGTTTATTAGTTTCAATAAAACAAAGTTCAATAAAAATTATATATAACTATAATAAATCCGTTGCAGCTACGTTAGCAATAAAAGAATGTTTTGTGATCAGTGTATGATATTGCGATTAGTTAATGATTAATCAGAAAACAAACATTCCAGGCGAACATATAGCGCCATCTGTGGTATAAATTATAAAGTTTTGCCAATATTTGAATTTTTTAAATATTTTTTTAGAATGGGTATTTAAAAAAATATATTTAATAGTCACAAACTCTAAGTGCAATTCATAGAATGTCAAATCAAAAGTATTTATATAGTTTCAATGCATAATCTTCGAGATATTTCATTATAAAGTTGTAGGTGACACTAATAAGTATAAACAAATTATTATATAGAGTAAATTTTTGCTATTAATCATTACTAAATTTTTTCATATGGGAGGAGAGCTTCAAAAAAAAATTTTTTTTTTGTCAAATTTGGAGAGTCACTGAATCAAAAAGTTTAGAATCGCTGGACTAAATAAGAAAGTTGAAATATCGTAAAAAGATAATGATAAATATCCAAATATATCTTCTTATAAATAAATAAAAAATAATGTACTTTTATGAATATTATTTTATAAAATAATTTTGAATCATTACAGGGAATTTTCATATTTAACTCTGATTCTCGTATTGTCTGAATTGTAGTCTAAACCATCTTTATTTTTTTTTTAAATAAAAATATAATCAGAAAAACATAAAATTGTTATGATTTATTGCGTACAACAAAACAAAAAAAAATATCTTCTTGAATTAAATTCATAATTCAAGATAACGTATTAAAAGAAAAATAACTAATATAAAAATATATATATTTATGTGTTCTCTCGACAGGAGCTGCCATCTGTTAGCAAATAAATCATCATCTAAAATTTGTACAGTTTTATAGCTAAAATTAATTTTGTTCCAGTAGACAATAAAATAAATCAGCATAAAAAACCAGGAAAATGACTTTAATTATAAAGAAATGTCATACTTTACATAAGATTTACATAGTATAATCGATGCAACTGATGCAAAACCTGTGCAAACATTTACATGCTGTTTATTAATTTACTTTAGAACACATACCACCTGCTTGTTATAGCATTTAATTTACTTTAGAACTCATTTTACTATCTCCTTGTTATAGCATTTAATTTTTTCTTTAGAAAACATTATACCATCCCCTTGTTATAAGATTTAATTTACTTTAGAACACATTATACTTACAGCATTTAATTTACTTTAGAACACATTATACCACCTCCTTGTTATAGCATTTAATTTACTTTAGAACACATTATACCACCTCCTAGTTATAGCATTTAATTTACTTTAGAACACATTATACTTACAGCATTTAATTTACTTTAGAAAACGTTATACCACCTCCTTGTTATAGCATAACAAGGAGGAGTTATGATTGAGACAATTATGGTGCGATTTTCATCCTTTAATTTGCAATGTCTATTTAATCATAAAAATTTGATTTTACTTGACTACTTAGATTATATTCAAATATTTTATCGTATGTATTTTGCATAAACTTTATCATATTTCGCTTAAGAAGAATTTATGCTATCATTCATAATTCCCATATATAATCATCATCATCGTCAACCAAGTGACGTAGAGAGAAGCAACATCAGTACACTACAGTATAATGATTCAGATGTTTAATGATGCAAAATGAATTCATTGCAATTATCAAGTTTTTAACTAGATTCGCTAATTATTCTTCTTAATCATAATAATTTTAAAACAGAAACTTATAGTTAAAGTTTTGTTTGTTAAAAAAAAAAAAAAAAAATTCGAATGTAGACTATGTATTAACCTATTAGTTAACTATATATCAGATTTTTAATGGAAAAATACATCTTTGAAATGTTAAAATGCGGCATTAAAACTGTGACACGTTATCGCTTTGAATTAAATTAATTAGAATAGGATTAAGTGTTTGATGAATGAATATAAATTTTAACTTTTCTTTCTTTTTTTTTTTAGAAACAAAATATTCATTTAACGAATAATGTAATCTGAACAAAGTTTTAGACACGTAAATGTCGAGTGTAAAAGACTATTCACGCCTTTTATTGATTTACTTCCTAAAAATTTCATTTAAGCTATTAATATTTACACGACATTAGATATTTATGGTAAAATTCCATTTTATCGTCGAAAATTATCTGGATTTAATACAGTAATAATTTGCTCTTAAATAATGATATTAATAAAGATATTATTTATAAAATATGCAAGAATTTAATATATAATTTGCATAGCTTAAATTCGTGTTTCTAATTCTTATAATTTATTAAATATTTAAGTATTAAGTAAACTAATAAATTTATATTTAATTTTAACGTTTACTTCGGAAGTTAATTTTTGAATTTTTGTCTTAAGATAATTTTCTTCACTTCCTATCTTCATTTTACAACGCCCAATCCATCCATGAAATTCATTATACAGTATTAAAATATATAATAAGTTTTGTCAATATTTTTAACTTATTTCTATTATGTTATGATTTATTTATATTAATTCCTTCCGTTTTATCAATCAAAGATCGTCATAATGATAAACAAAGCTTTTTAAATCCGTTCATATCCGTAAATAAAGCAAAACTTTCTTCAGGAAGTTAAAGACTTTCTAATAACGTGATAAAATCGCTAGGAAAGTCTCACGAAATTTGTTTGGTGTAGCCTTCACATTCTTCTTTCTCGCCTAACATTCATATATCTATTTTCACAAACCAAAAATTTTAATGTTAAAATAATTTATTGTTATTTACATTTAATGCTATAAACTATCGACGTATTATTGGAAATTAATCTTCCATACATAAATTTCCATTTCTAAACCCACTAAACAAAAAAGATTAACAAGTATTCAAAGTTTTGACTATAAAAACTGATTCTAAACTTTGAAAACTTATGTGATTTTAAGATGATTAGACTCAGGGCCGGTTCGATATACGATCGAGCGAAGCGCCCCCTTCAGAGTGCCAAAGGCCACTGGCGCATTTTGTTATTATTATTATTGTAGTAAGGCACGATTATTTTTTACATATAATTTAAACGGTGAACGGACAGGGTGGCTCATCTTTGTGACCCCTCAAGTTCCGCTCATGGTTGCGCTCTTTCAAATAGTCAGTTTTGACGCTTGAAGGGGCGCAACAAAAATTTTCGCTAGGGACACTAAAAGCTCCAGAGTCGGTACTGATTATTAGACTAAACAAGAGTCTAAAGATGAAGCTGTTTGTAAAACTAACTGATAAAAGAAATTACTTTGTTTATACATTTAAACTTCATAGTAACAATTAATAATAATCTCAACGCAACTTTGATTAAAAAAGAAAGAAATGTGAAATGTTTATATTAATTAATATTGCATTTTAATGATTCTTTATCTGTCGAAAAAGAGTAGGAAGTATTTATTCTGTTAGCAATAAAATTCGTCCTGTCTGTTTTTCGTCTCTAGTCGATTTTTGTGGTGGGTTTGCTTATACTGTATCACCATTGAATGATGGTTATCAAAAGCTCGTTGAAAAATAACTAGTAATTCAATTTAAAAGCGGCATAAAACTAAAATATTAAATCAACAGATAGTGACATACACATTTATTTTTTTTACTTTTAAATTCATTAGTTATATTACATGAAAAAATAATGAAATCATGTAAAGATCTAATTTAAATAAATTGATTAAAACTCTAACTGACAGAATAAAAAAAAAAAAAAGTTTATTAAGTTTATGCAAACTTAATAAAATTCTAAATCTATTCTTTTTAACTTATTTAGCATAATTTTTAACAGTTACATAGCTGCGTGGTAAAGCTGTTGCTTACCATACTGAAGGTCCGGATTCGAATCCGGGTCCCACATTTCCCGGACTCCTCCAGGTTTTCAGGAGGGATCCGGGCCCTTCCCCTTTGAACTCTATCCTTCAACCATACGGTTGACCCCATCATGAGTATTGGCCAGCCTGTGATGGGCTCACAGGCTGGCCAATACTCATGATGGCTGCCATCGCCAGATACTGTGATGGCTGCCATCGCCAGATACAGAATATCCCATGAGAAAATGGCGGCTTAATTAAAAAAACTAAACTAAATATCTTTTTCTTTGATTAAATGGTTTAAATGGCAAAATATCATTTGCAATATTTAAAATAGAGATATAATAATTTTGTAGAAACGAAAGAATTTTTATAGGGAGTAATGAAATCAGTCTGGTTTGTTTTTAAACATTTGATCAACCGATTCATTCTCGAACAAACAAAAAAAATTCAAAATACTATTGTACTTCCTTAAAATTTTTGAGTTTCTATACAAAGTAAAGTTCAAATTAACTAAATTAATTTTAACATTATATATAAAGACCAAACTTATACGATGGAGCCGAAATGGCGACAACGATAAGCCATTTATGCACCATATTTAATTAATTTAACAGAGAAATTTATTCTTGAGAAATTTCAAAAATATATGCGACTGAATTTGACGTCTGATTAAATAAAAGCATTTTTAAATCATTAATTTTCATCGTGACAAAAATTGGAACAGTAGTTAGTAGAATTTACAAGAATAATTGCATTTATGGGGGAAAATTTATTATTTTAAGTAATTAATATATAATTATATATATAAAGATTATATTGCAATTAATATGCAAATCATTGTATTTCATTATGTTACATTATGTGTTGTTTAATGTAAAAACTATAAAAGCTGGATTTAAATATGGATACAGATCACAACAAATTTAGTTTTAATCGATAAAAAAAAATTAATCCTTCCCTTCTCTTTTTCTGTTGCAAATATTATTTGCTCACTAATAATTTAATAATCAATAAATAAGTAAATGACGACAGTGGCGTACCAAGGGGGGAGCGGAAGGGGCGAACCTTCCCGTGCCTCTGATCAGGGGGCCTCCGAAAAACCTTAAGTTTTAAGTATATGTACCTATATACATATATGTTTGATTAAATATTATTACATGTTTCGTTAAATAAATGTTACTTATATATCTGTGTTGACATTATGTATGGTGATCATTCCAATTAGGGAGGCCTCAGGGAGACTTTCGTCCCGGGCCTTTGATCAGGGGGCCTTCGAAGAATCTTAAGTTTTAAGTATATGTACCTATATACATGTATGTTTGATTAAATATTATTACATGTTTAGTTAAATAAATGTTAATTATATATCTATGTTGACATTTTGTATGGTGATCATTCCAATTAGGTAGGGAGACTTCCGCTTCGGGCCTCTAATCAGGGGGCCTTCGAAGAACTTTAAGTTTTAAGTATATGTACCTATATACATACATGTTTGATTAAATAAATGTTACTTATATATCTGTGTTGACATTTTGTATAGTGATCATTCCAATTAGGAGTCCCCAGAAAAACTTCCGCTTCGGGCCTCGATAGTTGTAGGTCCGGCACTGAATGACGATAATATATATATTTTCAGTTTTCGGAAAGATATTTGTCCGAATTCATAATTCAATTAAGTTGAAAAATTTTGAAGAAGCCAAAGAATTAATGAAAATTTTTTGTTTATCGAGTTATTCTGAAAACTTCTTTTAAACAAATCATGGTTATTCCAAAGTGTAGATGACATAAAATCAATTTTTAGTGAACTTTGATCATCACAACGTATTTTTCTTTCTATACTTTACTCAAAAATAAAGAAATGACAAAATTAATTGATTAATATATGAATAACATTCAAATATAAATAAGGAGCTAGGATATTTTATGTTCTTTAGGATTTTTACTCCTTAAACATTTTTTGTTTTTTTTTTTGCAATATATTTAACTTCAAATATCCTAAATGTAGGTATAATATTGCAACTGTTATTGGAGAAGATTAGATTTACACTTCTCTTTTTTTTTTCTTTCTGGTTTTAATCATGGGATATATGAGACCTTAACTTTATATAATTCTGTTTCATCTAATTTAATTTAACGTCGTCTAGACTCTTGGTTTTTCTTTAGAGTTTAGTCTATTGAACATAATAAATTGAAATAAAGTGTAATTTTAATTTAAAATAATGAATAAATAATAAGCATTCCACAGTTTAGAAATTTGCATGATGATCCCAAGTGTCTAAAGTTTTTTTTTTGATATTTTTCAAGAGAGAAAAAAAAAAAATCTAATTGCATCAGAGCTTAAAGCACAAAGATGACGTAAAAAACAAAAACAGGGATTAACAATTAGATGGCGAATCTTTGTTAGAGTTAAACCAACTTTAGTTTCGTCGAATTCATACAAATAAACGTTTGTTGTCGACAAATTCTTGAAGTTTACTGTTACCATACTAATAACTACAGTAGTAATAATTATAATAATAGTATTTTGTACGCTTATCAAAAGATGGCGACACGTTTATTGAATTTTTTTTTTTCACGAAATGATTCGACGTATCAAAAACATTTTTATTATAAAGTCGATTTATTATATTTTAAATAAAATTTGAATGTGTGAAAACATTCTTTCTGTAAAAATATTTATAAACTTCTAAAATTTCGAATTCGATAGTCGTTTTTTTAAATGCTGCCATCTATTGAATCGAAAATAATTTTAATAAAAGTTATTATAAAAAATTAGTCTTATTTTAGCCAAAAGAAAAAATAATATTCTAAAAAACAACTTTCATTTAAATTATTTAAATTATTATTATTATTATTATTATTATTATTATTATTATTAAAATGTTGTAGTTTAATAAATTATAACTGGAAAACATTTTTAAATTTGAATATTTTATTTATTCGTCTTAAATCTGTTGGCATAAAATAATTGGTCGACCGTTATTTAATTACAATTCAACGTGACCGGTAAGGTTGACGATGATTGGTCAATTGTTCATTTGAATTTTTATATTAAAGAATTGGAACGAAGTCATAAAGAGAAATCTAATTTCGAGTTAATTTGTGTATACTTTAGATGAATCCTAAGTCACCAGTGATTAAAATTATCGTTGAGAATAATAAAATACTGGATTAAACAGAATGAATTACATGTCAAACAAAAATTCGATTGAATTTGATGTGTTATTTTGCAAATAAAGTCTAAAGAGAATTCCTTTAATCTTTGAAGGAATTAAGAGTATTTGAATAATTTGTTTTGCTACGTTTTCCTATAATTTCTTTTCCACTTTAATTACACATCACGAATCTTTTTGTGGATAATTTATTTATGTACAATGAAATTAAAGTTCAAAGAAATGAGTTAAAATTCGTCAACTCGAAATTTTATTAAAATTGTAAATAATTAAACAAACGCCATAAAAATTTCAACAAAAGTAAAATTAATTCCCACCCCCCTTCCTTCCCACTCCCCCCCTTTTTATATCGGATCCGAACAAATAAACACCGCACAAATACGCGACTTTATTATTATGATCTCTCAAAAATTCCTAAGGCTAATAATTTTCGATGGAAAATTTTCCATTCTCCGATTTTAAATTTTCAAAAAGTATCTTTCTTATCTTTCCATTAATTTCTAAAATTATATTTAAATTATAGAAATTTAATTATTAAATTTTGTTTATTTATGTTAATAAACGCGAAGGATGGAAACTTTATATATAACTCCATATTTATAAAATTGTTAATTAATGATTTTATGTATGAAGTAACATCAATTAATTTGAGAGTTATCTCGTAGATTATTAACAGATTTTTTATTTATTTATTTATTTTTTTAAAGTAAACTTTGATTTTCTTCGTTAATTTTACGAAAATTAAACCGATTTTTTTGCGTATTTTTTTCTTTAAAGAATAACGCTAGAAAACGGGGAATTATCATTATTTTTCTTCTTTTTTTTCTGGAGAAGGTTTAGGTAAACGATACTGTAGTTGAGACTAAGATTAAATGAGATAAAATTGTGGAAAAATTGATGTTCTAGCCGTGTATTTGTAGGTCTATATTCGTTTTTCAAGATAATAGAGGTTGTAAAGAAAGCGAAGTCGTTGTTAGAAGACCTGTCAAGGTAAGAAGTATTCTAAGTTTAAAATACTTCTTAAAATCTACCTTAGAAACAGAATTTATTTAAGGTATTTCCATAAAGACGATAGGCTTTTAAATTTGTAAAATAAAATATTGTAATTCGGGGTAAATGGTTAAATATAACGATTTCTAACCTTAAAATGTATTAAAGTATTCCTGTTACGTTTACCAAACAAGCATTTATTTTCAAACTAAATGTTTTGAGTACGTTTTCCTTCTGTCTAAGTTTCTCTAGCTGTTCTCTCCAGGGAGCATACAATGGAATAAACGACTCCATTATAAATGATAAATCGCTTCTGCTTTTTTTTTTTTTTTTTTCCTTCTTCTTCTTCTTCTTCTTCTTCTTCTTCCCTTCTTCTCCTCCTCCTAGTTCCATTCTCTTTGCCACTTTTTCTTCCCTTATTCTATCTAATTTCTTGACGACAAAACTAATCAAAGAGGAGGGAAAAATTAAGTATAAATTCAATCGATAGTTTTTCTTCATAACGTATCGTTCGAGTGCATCAATGAATTTTAATTCTCGTTCATTCTGTCTATTAATGTTTTGCTACCAACTCGGATAACAAAGTATATTGGCAAGTGGGTTCAAATTAATGGGTCGCTTCTCAATTTCTGCATCAGAGGGCGTCGTTAACTGTCGAAAACAAAATGGGGGAAATGCCTATTCCAGAAAGAAACTGTTATCTCTCTCTGGGTGGAGTTGATTTATTGACAAACTGAATTCAAATTTCTTAAATCGAGAGAGACTGTTTTAATGTTGTCTCCGTTCCGAAATAAAAACTCGACTTGTTTTTTTTTTTTTTTTTTGGTGCGATGTAATTAAACTATCTGAAGAAAATGTGTCAGTAATTCCGAATAGATAACAAGAACGTGGAAACAATAAACTTGATGGATTCGGAAACTTTCCAATTGCTCAAGATAATTATTACTATAATAATAATAATATAAAAGTGAAAATAATAGGCTAAATAGGTGTGACACACACACACGCAAACTGCGAGATAGCTTTCAGCTTTAATAAATATTTGCTTTTGTACAGAAGTAAATATTCCTGGAGCAAGTTTCGCTTCACTAAACACATTTATATCGAAAAATACCACCACTCTTCAAAAAATAAACGAGATGCACGAATTAATCTGAATAAGATAATTTTGTCAACACTGCATAAAGAGATGGATATAATTGTTTGAAAGGATCCTTTCAATATTATATTATTCGAATTCTGTATAATTTCTTTCCAAATGTCTGCTACATTATGTATTTTAATAAATTTATGCAAATGTGGAAAATCCATTATGAGATCTTTTTTTTTTCTTTTTTTTTTTCTTTTATTTCTTTTATCAATAATTCCACAAAACAACATTAACTCTCTTTTTAGTGTAGGTGATATTAATTTAAATATATTTCAAATTTAGATTTTTATTTATATCTGTACGGGATTATCAAGGAAACATATTTTAAATCTAAGAATTACGATTTAATGTTATTTTTTTTTCTTTTTTTAAATATTAAATAACGTCTTATCTTCGGCTTTTCACGATTTTAAAATATTCCAGAATATAATTATTATTCTTATTATTTTTTTTAAACAATAATTAAAACAATTAAGATAAATCTAAATATTTTTTTTACGTTTACAGAATTCACAAATTCGTAAATTTCCCTCTCATATAAAGAATATATATATATATATATGAGATATCAAATATTGACCTACACGGATAAATTCCTGAAGAACTACTTCCCAACAACAAACATTTAATTCCTTTCGCGCTAGTAATCATAGGAATATCTACTTATCAACATCCTCTTTTATCAATATTATAACTACAAAATCTGATCTAATAAAAAAAAACTCCAGAACGTCATTATGTGATCGTAATTACGATAAACTTTTATCAGAAAAACGTTCCTCTTTGGAGAAGCTATAGAAATTCTCAATCAGAAAGCACACAAATTTGAAGAGCGTGAGAGATTTTTAGTAGAGAATATTAACTGTAGTAGACATATATATATATATACAGTGTATATATTTATGGATAGATGATAAGTTATCTTTTCAATAAAGATTCGTTTTTCGAAGTTATCACATCTTCAATAAAGCTCTATATACTAAATAAAAAACGACGGAAAGTAAATTTTTCGTTTTGCAATATAATTTCGCAGAGCAAATAAATGTGTATATATATATATAAATATATATAACTTATATATATATTTTTTTCTGGTTGGATAGATTTCTATATAAGATAAAACATTAAAAAGAAAGATTTTTCGGTCGAAATTAATTCAAAAACTATAAATATTAAAATAATCTTCTAGTAAAAATTCCGAGAAAAGAATATTAAACAAATAATATATAAAAATTCCATGATAATAAATAGTGATTTTAAATTCAAACTAATTACGTACGAGTTAAAGAAATGTTTTATTTTTTTATTATTATTATTATTATTATTTTTATTTTTATATTCATTGCAGAATAAATTTTAATTTTCGTATTCTTCTAACCGGTAACAGAATCTAATTTTTGTTACCAATAAACTTTACTCCCTGTTCTTTTATTACTATTATTATTATCATCATCATTGTTTTAATTAATTTTTTTATTATTTTAAACCGTTAAAAAATAGAAAATTATGTTTAATTTATAAAAAAAAAAAAGAATATTTAAATAAATAAGACTTGTATAACATATTATTAAATTTTATATACATTTAACGCAACGATTCTTAAAGATAATTATGTCACTTTTATTATCTCTCATTCATCATTAACATACTTTACATTATCAAATTGATTAACTTTGGTTATATTTTGCTATTAGCTAGTATTAGCCGGAAGATAATAAATTCAACAAATGTACACACACACACACACAGAAGAGAATTCGCTCGTAGACGATCATTTAGAATAAATGAATTTCAAAACAATTCCTTTAACAGTAATTAATTTTAAATGTAATATATCAATAAATCCATTATTCCGCTTCTTAATTTTTATTTTTCCGAGTTTACACAATCGGTATATTCGTTTTTTTGTTTTAAATTTATATATATATATATATAGATAGATTATTAAGTGTGTCATCATCCACGTTTATCGGATGATTTTCTTAACAAACTGCCAGGCAAACGTGTTTGAAATATTAAATAAACCATAGATATATGATATATCAGGAATACAACACAACTGGAAACTTGTTAAAATGAATAATTAAATATATACATTAATAATAACAATTTTGGCAATAAAATTCCCATTAGAATTAACGTTATCAATGGATGATATAAACTATTCACAATCAAGCATGATTGTTAAATTAGGATCTCTTGATTACACACCGCCTGTCCATTTATCAACTTCTGACATTTTACCGCATAAAAGGTGAGAAGAGAAGATTCTAATTGAAGTGTGTGCCTACAGAATAAAGTGTTTATTCGACCATAATCAAGTCCCCTTCTCTTGGAAACAAACAGCTCTTAATAGTCTTATTTTTCCAATAACAGATGGCAGCACGGTGTGTACGTATATATATATATATATACAGTTTGCAAAAGCTATGTATAACAGAATATTTGTAACCCGAAGGTCTCCACAAAGTCAAATATTTACACTCATTTATCGATAGAGAATGTTTGCTGTGTCGCTGATTATAACTCCCTGGAAACTATGGAAGTAGAATAGAAAAAATAACACTGTCTAAAGTTGAAAGATAAATAAAGTAACTAATATTATGTGTATCATTATATTTCAATGATTTAAAAATAAAAAAAATAATAAAAATAAAAACTATATACAGTATACCAGACGGTATCGAGACTTCTAAACAGTTTTAAAAATTTTATAAAATTATTTCGTAAATAAATTTTACTTTTTCCTACGTAAAAAATTGATTAGAAGAGGAGGAAAAATTAAAATTTAAGATTTTAAGCTTTATTATTATTATTATTATTATTATGTTTTTTAATTATTCAGAAATTCTGTACAGTTAAAAATTTATGATTAAAGTTAAATTTTTAATGCGATGAGCATAAATTTCTATATATATATATACATACAAGTATATGGATTTTAAAAGGGTCTTGCGATGACTTTTTTTTTTTTTTTATTGTTATTATTGTTTTGTGCATGTTACGGCATGTTTTAAAAAGGGTATTATAAGGGGATTATACAGATTCAATTTTAAAGAGTTTCAGAAGTTATAAAGAGATTAAGAGGATTTTACTAGCTGAGACTTAAAGTACATTCTAATTAAATAACAAAAAAAAAAAAAAAAGATGGTGGAAAAGTAGAGAAATTATTCTCCCTTATGGGAAATTAGGCATTATTTTATTATATAGGTCTATGCGAATACCAACAAAATCGATAAATTACGTTTTTTTTTTTTTTTTTCTTTTAATTTCGAGTAAAAGTTAAAAATTCTTGGTATGGTAGTTATTGATAAATCAGTAACGTTTCTACATTCCAAATCCGATAATTTATCGGAATTTTAGTACTCAAAGGAGGGTAAGACCGGTAGGCTATATATACATTACTTGAATGAAAGGTAATTTTTTCTTTTTTTTTTTTTTTTTTAAAGTCCTTTCATCGTTACCTAGACCTTGTCGCGATCATTACTACATTGAAAAGATAACTAAATTTAGCGGAAATAAACAAAGATTGTATTGCCTTGTCTAATTATCGATTTTTGGAGCTTATAGATTTAAATTCGTAGAGATTCCGTTAAAGATAGTAGAAGGCAGCCCGAAGGTAGTTCTTTTGTATAGACTAGAGTTTAAAAAATAAGTAAAATCTCACACACACCGCTTATCAGTCGACTTCACAATCGCCAGGAGACAGGTATGCCAATTAATCGATTGTACAAACTCAACCCATTAAGGTATTAGAAAGAGAGAGAGAGAGAGAGAGAACTTGGCAAATGTAAATTTTCTATAGTTTTGATGTTGATAACTTTTCAAATTACATTAACTTTAGTATTGTTAAGATCTATTTAAAATAATTTAATGCTTTTAGTCACAATAGTTTGTCTTTTGTCCTCTGGGAAAATTAAAGGAAACGTTGTTGAACATTAATGGATTTAACTGTAAAATTTTGCCAATTCGATAATAAAGATCCGAATTTGTTTCATGTTTACGACGTCATTTCCATCTTAAACTAGCGAATGTTACGGAAATAAAGGTTTTAATATTTGCTATATCTGTCCGCTTACATTATTGATTCGTTTTAATGTGGGTCAAAGATTCTGGGTTTTTTTTTTTTATGTACCCAAAACGCTTTACTTTACTCCAAATATGAAATGCAGCGTGTCAGAATTGAGCTCGTTTTATAAAAATATGTCCAGTCCTTTCTTTTAGTTTTATATATAGACCCATTACTTCTTCTTTTTTTTTCTATATTTTTTTTGTTTTATGTATAACATTCCTATTCGGTATTATTAAATGATAGGTTATATTTTCCTTTGTATCAATTCAAAATACTATTTATCAAATCCCAAGAGGAGAAACGAGAAACTATTGTTGCTTTTTAATAACCCATCTTTGTACTCATTGTGATGGATAGATTAAAAAAATAAAAAATAAAAAATAAAAAAAATCCCACGGTACGGATATGGAGTTATTAATTGTCGTATACTATTCTCTTTATGTTATTTTTCTCGTTTTTTTTAATATGGAAAATTTAATTTCCTGTTCATCCCGGAATTTCGCACGCCGGGAAAAAAGAAAAAAAAAATGACAAATCAAAAGCGAAAAATCTGCTTTATAGAATAAAAAAACATAAAATGTTAAGATTTAGGTAATAAAAATACTTATAATTCTATCAAGTATAAAAATTTTTATGCCAAACTTCATTTTAGTATATATATATATACTGTTCGTACCTTTTACAATTCTCGGTTTGGGAAAACTCCTTTGAGACTGAGAGAAGAGAAAGAGGAAAAAAAAAAAGGACGTAACTAACCTGATTCAGAGGAAAAAAAAAATAAAAAAAATCTTCTTTTCTTTAATCAAATGGAAGGAAATGAAACGGGAAAATGCGTAAATTTTCTTTTCTGCTCGGAAAACTATTTACCACTAGATGGACATTACACGAAAACATTATTAAACTTATTTCTTAGCGAGCGAAAAAAAATAAATAAAAAAAGAACAGCACTTATTGTTTATTTTCTCTCAACACACGACCTATTTTCAGCTTAGTCTGGAAAAAAAGAGAAAAAAAAAAAAAAAAAGAACATAAAATTATCTAAATTTGAATACATAACTAGTTCTTTCGGTGATAACACGAATCGTCACGAAAAGAAAAGTGGAGAGTTATATAAGGCACATTTTTAAGTTGGAATAGAAAATGGTGTGTAATACACGGCAAAGCAGTGGACAAAATTTTAGATTTATTGCATGGAAAATGTGGCAGATAAGCATTTTCGGCAGTGTAATTTGCATTCATTTGATTTTTCGATGTCTCCGAGAGTCTGAATTATTCAAAGAAAAAAAAGCGGTACCTCTGCTGTTGAATGGGAGTGAGTATAGGGCTTAGCTTTCTCCAGATTCTTATTACCTCAGAGAAAGGTTTTCAGTTGGAATAATATCAACGACTTTTCAAATCTACCTATAACCAGAGATCTAAGTTGTAACAACAACCTAAGAAACAGCGCTGCAACGTTTGCTTCTTACATTAGACGTGGCACGAGAAAAGGGGAAATTGTTTGAATGGGGAAAGAACTGCAAAAAGAGAGAAAGAGTGGAGGGGGAAAAAGAGAAAAAAAAAAAAAAGATAAGAATTATCGTTCTCAAAGATAGATTTTCGTGTTGTTAAGAGTCGTGGTTGTGATTCCTTTTCTTTCTGCCGGCTTCAGAAATGTTATTTTTTTTTTTTTTTCCTTTTTAGTTTAAAATAAAACTTATCTTTCTTCTTATTCTCCGATGGAGAATTTTGGAGAAAAGTTTAGTTCCACTGTACTGCAGAAAAGAAACCATGGATGGGAATCTTCAGAATTGGTTTACACCAACCATTTCTTTGTTTATTCTTTTCTATCCAGGTTAATTTAAAATTTATTATTAGTATACATAGAAGTATGTATAGACCAACATGTGCACTTCATATATATATATGTGCACTTCATTTTCTTGTACTAAATTATTAACGTACACTAGCGAACTTGCTGCTTTTTCAAACTTTAATCGATATTTTTCTTACCAGTTTAAATATTAAATTTTCATAATTTATATTATTTTTTGAATTTGGAAAATAACCGTTCGAACTCTTCGCATGGAAACCTGTATAAAGACGAGGAATGTTGTTAATTTTAACTCCGAGACGGTGGATATTAAAACAAAAGAGGTAAATTTTAAATGATTCTATCGGTGCGTCCGGTCTAATATTTAAGAATTTCCCGGTTTTCGAAACTTCTCTTCTTTAATTACATATAATTTTTTTTTTTTTTAAACTTCTCTCTCTCTCTCTCACATGTAAAAATCGAATCGAAGTTTGATCGGTTCTGGCAACTGAAGCTACAGAAGGCAGTTTTGTTCGCTGCAAAAACGTTGTAAAAAGATTTCTTTTTAGAGAGAGAGAGAGAGAGGAATGGAATGGGGAAGTTTTATGTTACAAATAACCTCTCCGATCGATTCTTAAGTTAATGAGTATTCTATCCTGTCGAACTAATAAAATTGCGCGACGGAAGTGGAATTAAAATACCGTCTGGCGATAAAAACTCCCGACAGGGGGCGTTAGCTTTCGATTCCCGGAATGTACCAAGCAATCAAGCAAAAGAGGGGCGACGGGTTTTGTTTGCATCAGACGGTGTTCCCCACTTTACGCGGTTTTTTAACACTGTTTATTGTATGTAAACCATAACTTCACTTACTCGGCGCTTTTCGGTTCCGGTTTCGAATCGCTATAATCAAACGTATATCAACAGGTGAAGAAGAATTTCCACTTTTTAAAAATTCTCAATTCGTCACCTGTTTGCTGTTTAATTCTTTAAACGGAAACTGTTTATCCCCGTATTGTGATCTTTACGAATAAAGTAAAGAGGGTTTAACTGTATAGACAGCTGCATAATCGTTCCTAAACCCATTACTGAATAGTGCACATAGCCTATGAGCGATCGGATATAACATTTTCCACATCGAAAGGAACCGCTATATAATTTGTGAGATGAAAAAAGTTTTGTGCAAAATATTATAAAATACATAACATAAAATTTCCATGAAAATGGAACAAAATTTGTGAAATCAAGCAAAAGACCCGAACCGGAACCGAAAAGCACCGAGTAAGTGAAGTTATGGTTTACATACAATAAACAGTGTTAAAAAAACCGCGTAAAGTGGGGAACATTGTCTGATGCAAACAAAACCCATCGCCCCTCTTTTGCTTGATTTGCACAAATTTTATTTCATTCCATAACATAAAATTTCCATGAAAATGGAAATTTTATGTTATAGAATGATCCAATTTTTGGATCATTCTCGGTTTATCATGGAAATTTTATATACATAAAATTTCCATGAAAAACCGAGTTTGGATCATTCTATTCGGTTTTTCATGGAAATTTTATGTATATAAAATTTCCATGAAAAACCGAATAGAATGATCCAAATGCGCGTTTAAATTTCGTAACCCATAATAACTCGGTTACTGCATAATTCTGAAATGAGGTTATCGGGTATCACTGTAGCTAAAACGGCAGATAGGAAAGCGGAACAACAAGTCGTAACATTCGAGGCATATTTAGGAGAGCATCAACGTTATAATTATCGGTATCTCCTGAACGATATATGATCTGGAGGAGATTATTGCGGGAAACGGTTCGATGTCAGTCTAGCTACAATATCTATAGTGAAGGATTTGGTAACGAGAAGAATAAATCATTCTGAAAAACAGAATTCAAAAAAACAAAAACTTCTTTAACGCTCTCTCTCCCTACCGCGTTACAACAGGAAAATCGCATCGAGAAAATAGTGTAGTCTACAATTAAATCTTCCATTACTATACCTTACATCAATTCGATTTGTTGTAATCGAACACGAGAAAACAATTAAGAAGTTTCTATTTTGTAATTTAAAGTTTAGAAAATTATCTAAAAAAAAGAAAAATTTGTTAAAGTGGCAAGAAATTTATAAATTCCATTAGAGTAGTTACTCTAAAGATCCGCTAAGAAAATTTTTGTTAATGTTCTAACTTGGAATTAATTGAAAACAAACTGATAAAATAGTTCGAAAACTTGGACAGTTTGTATAGACAGAATTAAAAAAATAAATAAATAAATTATATCTTTGTGTTTTATGCGGGCCTATTCAACTTTTTATATGAATAAAAAAAATCGAGCAGATGTTTTGACTACTGGAGTAAATACTCAGCTTGCCACAAAGCCGAGTATTTACTTCTAAATGGATAGTATCTGCTTATTTTTATTCGCTTGACCTACTGTAGTAAAAGGGAAATGTTCATCTGGAATTTTTACTTTACAATATTATAAATACAATATTTATTACCTTTAAAAACTTGTAAAAGAGATTTGGAATTCAAACCGACGGAATATTTATTTTAAAATAAAGAACATAGAATAGACTATCCTGTGGATAACATATCTACGCAATAAAAATCTGGTTCTTTGCCAATTTGCATCTGACTAATGTAATTTATGCTCAGTCTGGATCTTGTAGCAATCCCAAGGCAATTCGTGGATTGATAACAAAACTATTTAAAGGACACGCGTGTGTTTGGTGGAGGAAGGAGAGAGAGAGAGAGAGAGAGAGAGAAAATTTTTCTCTCACTCCACAAATCAATGCATATTCCCAGAAGATCTTTTGTGAATACATTTTTGCCGTGTAATTGTTTCTAAGTTTTTCCCATGTTTAAAACTAGCTTTTGTATATATCGTCAGAAAGACACTGGCAGGAAAAACGAAGTCTGATCCGACTACTACACTAGAAAGTGGATCAGTTGGGATGAAGCGTATTGTACTTTATGAATCATTCTTGCAAAGCCAGAACAGATTGGGTTACTCACACAAGAGGAATTTCTACTTGACCGAAAATTGGAAAAGATCAATCTTTTCATAAATTATATCGTTTCCTCCCCCCTTTTTTTTAATAGTTGGGAAACCAATTTAACTTCGATAGAGATCGTGTAAGCGTGTTTAAAGAATGAGAAAGAGAAAATAAGTGGCCTTAATGCTGTCGTCGGATCTAAATCAGGCTTGAATACCAAGCAAGCGTGAAAATGTCTTTTGTTCTCATAGAGAACCGTAGAGTAGTTTGAAAATTTCCAAACCAGCTTTGTTTTATTCATACAAAAGGGCGTGCACAATGTACGTGGTTAGAATTGGCCATTTCTCTCAGTAAATTGGCAACATCAAACTACTTCTCGGTTCACTCTAACACGTGCGTGATAGGCTTCCCTAAAACTCGTGGTCGTCGTTAAATGCGAGTACCGCTACCTCCTTTTCATTGCTCGTATCCTTCTTTTTTTTCTTTTTTTTTAAAAAAAATCTTCTAAATATAAAAATTTGTGTCTTTCCTTTTTTCATTGTTAGTCGAGGATTTAAAGATTTATGTGGTCGAAAAATAAAATATATAGAAAAAAAAAAAGTCAATTTTCTTTCCATAAAATTGAATTATATTTTTCACCGTTCTGAGTTCTACTCTTGAAATTCGGATCTCGTATTTATTAATGAGGGCGACGTGCTCCGTAATTATTTTTCAGTTGTCTCTTCTCTGTAACCTAACAGATTTATAGAACGTTATAGCGTAGTACGTTGATGAATATTCATGTGGAAAACTTCCTCTTTCCAGAGCATTTATATAAAAATTTCAATAGAAATGGAAAATATGTAACCAATATAAAAATATAGGCCTATATGTGCGGTATACTTTGTATCGTATATCAGAAAATTGTTGATAGAAATTTTATAGCCGTTTCAAAATAATTGACAGCCAAGACCAGAAAATTTTCTATAATTATGCAAGAGAAGTACGGAGTAATTATTTCAAAAATAAATTTAATCACATGCATCCGACACTTATTGGAGCATTTCTTAATGAGATTTCGGGATGCTGCCAATAATATTCTTATAGAACTTTCTCTCCCTCTTATAATACAAACATATATATAGATAGATAGAGAGAGAGAGAGAAAGAAAATTCTTTTGAAACATTCATGACATTCAGAATATAAAACAAACAATAAAAAGAACCTTTATACAGGAGTAAGAATGAAAAATCCCTACAATGAAAATGGAGCTAAATAAATTAGCTAAGTCTCACTCTTCTTACAAAAAGACAAATAAAATTAGTCGGAAGAATTTAAGAGGATAATAAACTATTATTTGCAATTGAAACAGTTTGGTGGAATCTATTTAAAGATACAAAATCGCAGCAACCATTAGTATACATTACGTCCATTTGAAGAAGAACAATTTAAGAAAGAGAGAGAGAGAACGTTTGTGTGTAGCAGCACATCTTAGGAAGCGAAACGTGTGCGCGTTTAAAACTTTTGTATACTCGAATTATTCATCTAAACAGGCCCGCAATAATTTCATAGAGTAATAACACTCCGTAATCACAGATTACAAAGCAGAGCAAAATGGCTTTTTATTACAAGTGCCATACTATAATCCTAAATACTGCGTTATCTCAGTCGGCGAAAATGTTGGAATGTTTCCAGAAATAAAATTACACAGATTTTAACAACCGCACAGCCTGTCCTTTTAAAAGCTAGGCATTATTACTAAGTGGATGGTAATTATTAACAATACTTCGTCATCTAACACGATCTGGTATTAAACTTAATTGTATAATACGGTGTTAGTGTGGAGCAAGAACGTTGCTGCTGCTGCTGCTGCTGCTGCTCTCTTCTTTACCGTTGCACCACCGACTTAAATTAAGCTCTCTCTACACATTGGCAGACTTTATAAAAGATTGCGGAAAAATACCGATCCATTTTCTGTCAATCATGACAAAAACTCGGAATTCTGCAAATGTCCCTGTGAGTTGTTGCCTAATAGCTAATTTATCAAAACAAATGCGTTCATTAACGACCTGTCTTTTTATCCCTTTTCGTTTTTTTTCGTTCACCCTTTTTATTTTTTTTTTATTTGACTTTAGCTTCTTTCGCGAGATGCAGTCTCTATTTAAACAGAAAAACCCTAATTAATTATCTTATTCAATTAGCTTGTTTCGAAATGAGCTTCGATGTTGAAGATGACCCTTTACCGAGGGGAAATAAAGAGAAATTAAAAAAAAAAAAAGACGACCTCGTTTGTTTTAATTCTCTGACTGCTAAGATGAAATAAAGAAAATGATTTTCTTTGTTCTAGCTTATTTTGTTGGTGTTTAAGTCTATTGCATTCTCCGTTACCATTTATTTGCTCTTTAAGATGTTTATGTAGCGTATCTTTTCTCTTATTTTTTTTTCTTTTCCGTTATATGCCAGATATATATATTTATTATATAGAAATATTTGTTTGCGCCTAAACTCTTCTTTAAAAATAGAAAACTCTGCACTCTTTGGCAATCGGATTTTTCAACAAAAAAACAAAACAACGATTCTCCATAGAATAGATGGAGCGTGCTATTTTCTCGATTGGAACCACATCAGTGAAGGTCCTATCTCTTTAAACTCTAAGATAGTATGGGACTAGCTATCAGTTAAACATCAAATCCGAATAGTTTCCATCGAATACAATCCTATCGCTTCGAACTGCTATTTTTTTTTTTCCTCTTCCCTCCTGTTCTTGGCTCTTTTCTTAGTAACTTGGAAATGCCTTCTCACTACGGAAGGTCACAACAAGACAGAATGACAGTTCTTCGAGCATTCGGTTCTCAAGAAGGAAACCCTTAAAAAAATTGATTGATTCAATCCCACCATTGAATAGAACCACACGACGAAGCGAATTCGAAAGTTCTCTTTAAAATCCCAACTTAGATCGATACAGTAGCCGGCCCACAATTACCGAATGGATTCGCCTGTCTTGAGTCGTTCGGATACTTTAAATACCTTCCTACCCCTCTTCAGTATGATACCAAAGACTTCAAAGACGTGTTTCTCTTTTCTAAAAGAGGACGAATTAAAAAAAAAAAAAAAGCTGGTTAAAAGAGAATGGTGGAAAAAAAAAGTGTCCGGAAAATTTCCATTTTCGGCTGAATGTCAGCAGACGATTCAAGCTTTGTAGGCGTCTTGTTGTCGTCGACTACTTTACTCTCATGCGTTTCTTTTCCGCACAAATCGTCTGATATATCCGGACAAGCGCTCACCCTCCAAACCTTCTGCAATGTGTGATTAATTGCACTCATTTTCCACACCAACGTTTCTAAGCCCGTGAACGTTTTGTGACTGATGATGTGTGACATACGTGTCCGGACTGGTGACCTCTTACTGCGACCTTCGGCGACCATCACTAAAGTTTACTCACATGAAAAAGTTTTCCCCTCTACATCTTAGGGGATTAAAAGAAACTTCCAGATTGACGAGGGATGAGCTACTTCCTCTTCAGAAGAATTGGTAACATTTCTTTGTAATTTGAGTCTATGGACACTTCGTCTGAGAAATGAGAAAACATTATTTAGAAGGTTGCACTTGATGACAGCAACCACAGAAACTAAAATATATATAAAAAAAAAAAAAAAAAAAAAAAAAAGGCTGACGGTGTTGGTAAATCGTAACCCCATAATAAACGGGCTATTAAAAAATTTTGGTATTTCAAATGAAATAAGGAAAG
>WUQG02187984.1:0-22358 GCA_011317285.2 Androctonus mauritanicus
ATCTTTTTTTTTGTAGGGTGAAAATGTAAATAAATTAAATTAAATGAAAAAGGTACATAATGTGAATGTACACTCATATTTTAGAATGTACCATTTATTTCTTTGTTCTTTAGAAAAGTTTGACCATTAGAATATTCTGTATAGTTCTTTGGTCTTCCTGTAAGTCTGGTTTCTTCAAGACACAAATAAAATTGGCAAAATAAATAAAGCATATTTGCATAAATTTTTTTATTGTTTAATCAAACTGTAATGGTTTTGCTTGTTATAATAAAACTTTATCCTGAATTTAAATTTTCGTTAACAAATTATAATAATAAATTTAAAACTGAAATCAAATAAATTATTCATTTTTATATGTTGAATTAAAATAGTGTAAAAATATCGTATATAATAATTAAGATGTTTTGATTTCTTTGAATCTTTTTTGATTGATTTATCTTAAGTTATTGTAAAATATTTAAAAATTAGCATCCATAAATTTTTCATTTTTTATAAAATGCTCATTGTTATTAAAAAGTAGAATAGTCATAAATAATGCTTAATTTATAAAATTACAATTAGGCCTTAATAAAAAATACTAACATTCAAATAGAGATGTACTTTCCTTTCATAATATTTTCACTCTTATCACATGATTAAGTTTATTTAATCATCTTTAAACATTCATTAATTTTAAATAAAGAATTATAATTTATTTAATATAATTAAATATGTTTCAATATGATGGTAATAATGAAAAATTTTGTTATATACAAACTAATTAAGAGAAAAAGCATATTGTTAACAAGAAAAATTATTTTAATACTGTATAACTTACATTAACTTTATTTTAATATGTAGTGCTATATTGATATTTATTTAATTTCAAATTTGATTTAAATTCTAAATAATTTTTATTCATTCAAATATTAAAAAATCATATTTAAAATCAAAAAATAGATATATATTTGGTTATATTTTATTACCAAAATTACTAAATACATAAAGGAGCCACTTTCTTCATATGTATTTTAATAATAAAAAAGCATACCTGAATCTAAAATTAACTTAACTGAATTAGATATAGTCAATTATTCGTAGAATTCAGCTGTAATATGTGTATCCAGAAAGAGTGAAATATGATCAATGTCACAGTCTAGTACTTAACCCTCTGTTTAGAACAATGCAGAATAGTCCCTACAGCAAGTTTAAATGATAGAAAATAATCTGGTTTTAACAAGAATCAGTCTCCAGTCTAAGAGATTGTAATCTTTTAGCTTGGAGTTAGTATGAAACTGTTGCAGTTTATTGTTTAAATATTATTATTACATTTGTTTATTTTATGCCTAGAAAATAAGGCCTAAAATAATTTTTATCTTCTGAAATGCTATATTAAATATTCTGTATTTTAAAAATAATTTTTGACTCAAAAATTTGAACTTTTTATTGAAATGAAAACTCTTAAACATTTTGAATAGAGCATGGATGTAGCAAAGATAGGTACTATGATAACATTTCAGTATGCTGTTTTGAGTTTATTTAATTCTTAAGTATATGCTAATGAAGGAAAGAAGTATATCACAAATATATTCTATGAAAATTTGTGATTTTGAATGATTGAATATATAAATCATATTTTATTATTCAAAATATTATTTAGCTATTTATCACAATTAGAATCACATTGATATTTTCTGAAATATGAGCAGCTTTTAAGTTATTAAATTCATGTTACTTTGTAAGTTTTTATTATAAGACCTATCATTTTTTATCTGTATAAAGTATATAAGTAATTTAGAATTGACTATATTATAGTATGATATAAATATATTTAAATAAAATAAATTTATATGAATTTTAAAGATTTTTTTTTGCAAAATATATTTTTAAATATGGTTTTTTACAATTGTTATAATAAATTTTACATAATAGATATGTAGATTATATGTTTAAATAATAATTAAAATAATGTTCAGATATTTTTTAGGAAATTTAATTTTATAAATACAGTAATACCCTGCATAATGTTACCCTGTTTAATGTTGTTCAATTTTTAAATATTTTTTCTGAAAAAATTGATAAAAATTTTTTTCAAACCTTTATATTAATTATGTAGTTCTACGTTGTCTATTAAATGAATTTCATAAAATGTAATAAATTGTATTTATTTTTCCCCAATCCTATATTTTTGCAAAGATGTATCCCATTTAATGTTATGAAAATTTGGAACGCATCCTTCACATTAAGTGGGGTATTACTGTAATTTTATTAAAATTTAAATATATATATATATATATATATATATATATTTTTGAAGATATTTAGAAAAGAAAATTTGATAATATTTTTAAATATATTTTAAAAGTGAGTTTGTATTTCATATTATTTAGAACTTGTAAATTAATTTATATGTGGTTATAAATTTATTAATTAATTTGAATGGAAAAATTTAAATGAATATATAAATTTAAATTAATTAATTTGAATGGAAAAATTTTTTACTAATATATATTTTGTAGTTAAAATACTTTATAATTATTTTAATTATGCAGTTAAATTTTATGTTGGCTTAAATATAATAGTGAAAAGTTATTTTTAAGATTTACATATTGCAACTGCTTTTTGAAAATCATTTGATAACTGAGATTTGTTTTCTTAGTTAGAAAATAATCTTTGGTAATTACTGATCTTTTTCATTCTATAAATATTTGCATGGGTTAATAATTGCACTTTATTTTGATTCTCTAAAATGCTATAATAAATATTCTATATTTAAAAATAATTTCTGATTCAAAAATTTGAATTCAAACTTTTTATTGAAATGAAAAGATCTTAAATATTTTGAATGGGGCCTGGATATAGTAAAGGTTTTTATATGATTATGAAATATTTTCATGACTTAAATAATTACACTTTATTTGAATTTAGAATTTTTACATTTTAAAATAAATATATGTTGGATTTTTGTTATTTATAATATTCATAAAAATAAACATATCAGGTAAAGAAAATGATTATTTTTAATTTTATATATTCATATAACTTTAATAAAAAATTCTATTAATAAAGTATGAAATTAATTCAGAGTTAATCTAAATTTTACTAAAATATAATAATTAATATGCATGCATACATATTAATGATAATTTCTTTTTTATTTTGCATATTTAATATAACAATTTTTTATAAAAAGACTGTTCATTCTGTAAAAAATGTGAAGTTTATTCAGTTATTGTATTTTCATTATTATTTAAAATTTGAATTTAGAAATTGATGATAAATTATGAAAAAAAACATAAAAAGAAGTTACTCAAATGAAATCAGAGAATTTTAAAAAAGAGGTTTATTTTATTTCTTAATCTAGGAATTTATATCAATGAATAACATTTGGTTTTAAAAAAGAGTTGTAGGTTGTTCATTTTATATTTATTAGTCATATCATACCATATTATATTGATGAACTTATCATTGTATATTGTGCCAGTTAATTTTTCTATTTTATACTTCAAATTATAGAATTAAAAATTTTTTAATTGGAGTTTCTATTATCCATATGATTATGAATATGTAATATTTTTTGAACAATAAAACTTGCTATTCAAATATTTTACCATGGCTCAAATATATGAATTTAAATTTAAAATTTATAATGTCTTAATATTTACTTATTTATTTAATACAAGTATCAATCAAAGTAAATACCTAATACAGCAAACTTCCTTATTTGCTATAAAACAGATAAAAAGTTAGACTATGTATATAGGATTAGGATCACAACAGAATATAGTGTTAAAATTTTTTGAATGCAAAATATAGAAATCATAGGCAATCTCTGATATATGTATCCAAATTTACATAAAGGCTAATTTTAGTTAACAGTCAATCTGAACCTGGATCTCTCCTTAAAAACTGGAGCTGTGATATTCAGAATTGAATCTAGATCCTCCAAGATTGTAAGCAACTGCTTTATCATACAATTTATATACTTATTCTTTAATATAACTATTTTTAATGTTATGTCTTTGTGACCTGCTGCTACTGTAATGGTCACAAATTGGTTTCAAATTCAAATTTTGTGTGAGCCAAATGTGCAATTTGAAAGGAAATGAAGAGCAAAATATTTTTTACAATAGTTACTGATAGCACATCACAAGTTAGTACAGTAAGCTTTATAACTTTATATTGTTATTTTATTAATGTTAAATTGTAATAATTTTCGGACTGTAACATGTATTTAAACAAATACCTAAAATATCTTCATGGGCCATACGAAATTTCTTTACAGGCCAGATGCGGCCTGTGGGCTGTTAGTTTGAGATCATTGCTGTGTAATATATGTTTTGATTTATGTAAAATTTCACAGAATGCAGAATCTTATATAAGTTGGGGACTGCCTGTATTATTATTTTATATTTTCAATTTAAATTAATTTGAAAAATGAAATTCAAATATATATAAATAATAAACAATAATTTATTGTCTAGAATATATGAAATATAAATTTATAAAAATTGTATCCTTTTAATTTATAAGATTTATTCAATATGGGATAAAGCTTTCAAGCTTAAAGCACATCTGCTATGATCAGGACACTGTTTAATGATTAATGAGAAGAAACTATTTTAACTAGAAGAAATCTTAAAAGTTTCAATGAAATCAAGATAATTAATGTTAGCACTAAATAACTTTTCCCCTACTGTTATAATTTTAATTTATTCATTATAAACTTTTAAAATTGTTCTTTAACAATAGTCTGGATATAATCAATGAAATAATTTTTCCATTACATTATTGTATAAAACAAAAGAAATATCTCTGAGAATTTGCTCAATTATATTAACTCCAATAAAAATTTTATCAAAAAATGATCAAATTTCATTAAATAATCATTGATATCTTGAAATTGTATCTATAAAAATTTGTGAAAGGTTTAGTTACTTATATTCTGTTACAGTAATATTATTTATGAAAAAGATTAATGTTTCTGTTTTTGTGTAACATTCTGTTTATTTTGAAGTCTTAATTTATTTAATCTTGTCCACAGTCACAGATAAAGAATATAAGTTGTCTTGTCATAAAAGAAGAATATAAGTTATGAAACATTTTAAAAAATTGAAAACAGAATTGAATATCAAATAGTTTAAATTGTTTAAATTACCATTTATATAAACATCTCTTTCATATAAATATTTAAAATAAAGCCTTTATCTTCATAAAAGATTTTGAGGCTGATAAAATTTTCACTCTTAATAATTTTAATATTTTCAGTATCAAGCAGATTTTTCAATTTGGAAATTGTACACTAATATATATTAATATCAGTTAGTTTTGTAAATATAAATGTTACTTATTTGATGAATGAAAGTAACATATATGATGGATGCATATTATTGACTTTATTCCTTAAATATACTGGTAATTTTTTTTGTAGATTTTTGCTTTACCAATATATTCTGATAATTAAAAAGATAAATAAATTATTACTATTTATTCTTTGGAACATATTTGAAGTCATGCTAAATAACATTTCACTGATCAAGAATAGATATTTTAACCAAATTTTTCATTCTACTGTTAAGAATATTTTCTGAAACTTTTTATCGGTACATCTGATTGGTCCTCCTATAAACTCCAAATGTTAACTCTCTCAACTTTTATATATGGAACATATTTGAAAGTATAATCTGTACTTTTTTTTTTTTTTTTGAAAGTTTGACAGCTTTGAAGAGAAAATTAATGATTTGTGGGTAAGAATTTTAAATAAAATATTATATAATTCAATAAATAAATTTTCTAAAATGAATAATTTTTATAAAATTGTTCATTTTACAAATATCCTAATTTGAACAATTTTTATATTTTCTTAATTAAAACAATATTTAAAAAAAGTTGTATAAATAATATATGAAATTAATTATATATAATCATTTTTTTTAATTATAATTATTAATCATAAATATTACATGCTTCTTTTTGAATATTTTCAATTATTTCTACAAGAAATCTTAAGTTTCCATGCTTAAATGTTTATCTGGAATAAAATCATTAAATGAAAACTATACATTTAATTGTTCTCCATACTTTATTACTTTCCTGTTTAGATATTCTCTATGCAATCCAAAAAGTACATTAAAGGATAGCAGTCATTTTGCATAAATCAATTTTATAATCTATAAAGTGTAAATATATTTTATTTCTGTACAATATTAGAGTAGAATTCAAATGCAAGATACAATATAGAAGCAATAATGTTTATTTTTGCATTTTTAAAAAAATTTAATCAAAATTTTATAATTTTAATTATTGTTTATTCAGAATAAAATTTGTTTTTATCAAGCAAATTAGATTACTGGAAAATTGCAAATTAGGTTAGATACATTGTTTTTCTATATTTTATTTATGAATAACTGAGTATTCTAAATATTAATGGTAGTATTTGAGTTTTGTTTCTTATAAGAATTTGTATAATAATTTGAAATTAGAAATTAATTTATAATTTATGCATATAACAGAATTTGGGCAGACTATTTAGTCATTGAAATGTTAAGGTATTAATTTTTGGTCATTTTAATTCATATTATTAAAATATACTGTTTAAGCCCAGTTGGATAGTGTTGTCAATTCTTCTGAGGAACAATAACTTTTCATTAAAATAATTTTTTAAATTCTAATTGAAAATTGTTAATTATCTTACAAAAAAGCAAACTTAAAAAAGAAAAATTTATCATATCTTTTATCAATAAGAAGCTTAATATAAATGAAAATTTAAATTTTATATAATATGATTTAATTTATAAGCCAAGAATAATACAATAATCAAATAAAAATATTCTTTGTGTATCGAAGGTAGTTCAATTATCTATAACTGTCAATAGAACTCAGAATTTTTATAAATACTATAAATTTAATTTAGATTTATTTATGTGTGTTTTAAAAGAGAAGCTATTATAATTTAAATACTATAGTATTCTGTTATTTTAATAGTAAAATAAATATATTTTTTCAAAAAATCTTATTGAATTTCTTCCAATGTGTAATATTATAAATTACACTATTCAAGTGCATATACTATAAATTTGGGTTAAATGTGATTGTAAAAATGCATATTATAATGTCATAATAGATAATTATCACTTAAAAGGTGAAGTTTAAACCCTCTAGTTTCAATCAGGAACAAGATGAGACAAATTCTTAATAGAACAGGAATATAAAACCTTTATTCATAAATATTTATACATCAAGATCTAGATATGCATTTCAAATATTTATATTCCTAATTAGTCTTTTGATATACAAGTACTGTTTTTAAAAAATATAATTTTTAATATTAATTAAATTAGATGACAAATAATTTTTCATTAGATTCTAAAAATTAAAACAATTTGTGAATACTTACCTCAAAAGGTCTGTTGATAAGGTTTCCAATTTGTTATAACCCATACAGAAAGATTTTTCTCAATCATAAACTGGGAACTGTTTATTAAACCCTTTTATAAAATTTTTCATGAAAAGTAGTGCAATAACAATTTTAATTATTATTATTATTATTTTAATTTACAGTAACTTAATTAATTATGGCTAAATGAACTAATTGTTAGGTTTATATACATAAAGATATATTGTTGGATATATTGATTTCATAAATTTTCTTTTGCAAAGCAGTGTAAAAATTTGTTGAAAACCAAATAAATTTCAAAAAGTTTATATTTTGCTTAACTTTTATTTATTTAACAGCAAAATAACAAAGTGTATTTATATAATGTAGACCAAAATTTTGCTTTTATTAGGATGTCTTTCAGACTGTTAATATTATAATTAAAGACTAAATTTATAGTATATATTAAAATTTTTAGGATAGAAAGGAAAATTTTATAAGATTGTAAATAATTTAAATTATTACAAAATAATTGTGGATCATATGATGCATTCATTTTTCTTTTTATATCTTTTAAAGAAATTTAACATAAATGGACTGGACTTGTTAATTTGTGGCTTTTAAGAATATTATAATTATTTTAATATATCAAATATGCTTATTTAAGTGAATCTTGACTTTTTGTGGTCAATCACGACACAGTTTATCTGCCTGAGGCATTTTTTACCCATCCTATTGCACAGTATCATGTAACAGAGATATCATCATATTATGAATGAAAAGATCCAGGATCAGAGATGATTGTTGTAAAAATTAACTTTTCAAAAACATATTTTAATAATTATATAATTTCATAAATTAAATCTTAAATATTTTAATTATTCTGAAATTAATGTGTAAAATATAATTAATATGAAATAACTTAATTCTTTAAAAATATATGGCATATTTTAAAAGCTTTTAATTTTTTTTTAAATTAATTAATAAACCAAAATAGTAATTTTTCAATTAAAATCATTTTGTTTATTTCTAGATTTATACTCATGTTTTCATTTACTGATATTTTTTGTTTATACTATAAACAAAAATATTAATAGCTAAAGCTTGATTAATATATTCTATTTATTATTCAAAATAGAAAATTGGTAATTTATTAAAATTATCATTCTTATAATAATTTTAATAAATAACTAATAATAATTTATTTTATTTGAACTGTTAAAATGTAATTAAAATGGAATGGAATTCATAAATATATTTGAATATTCAAATTATAATTCATTATTTTTATTAAATAAATTATATATTGGCATATCAATTAAATATATAGTATTAATTCAATTTTCTTTTATGCAAATGTTTGGAATATCAAACATATTTTAAAATGCTGCCAACAGTAATGTTTGTTTAAATAATTTTAAGGTAATGCTAAAATTGTTTTTATTTAATATTTGAAAATTTAAATAATTACATTTAATTTTGTCCTAGTAATGATAATTTTTCAATTTCTCTATTAATTTTTAAATTAATATAAAAATTTTGTAAAAGAAATGAAAAAAGTGGACTCCTAAAATATTTTTATAAAGCTAAAGAACAATCCCATCTTGTATATAATACTGTATATACTGTATGTTAGAAAGTAAGATGTATTTTTTGTATCTAATAATAAAGGCAATCCTGTTTCTTTATAATATTCTTTTCAATATGATTCACTCAATGAGTTTCATTACAATTCTCCTGGATATCATAAAGCTGGCTGAGATATAATTTAATATTAGCATGCACAGTAGCATACTGTTTTGTTACCAATTTACTTTCTGTATGACCTTTTCTTATATTAAAATATTACTATTTAATTAATTATTAGTTAAATAAATTTATTAATATTCTTAGTTAGCATAAAAATTAACTAATTTGTAAATTTTAGTTGCATACAAAAAAAATCAAATGGAGAAGCTGTGATAAAAACAAAAATTGAACTTGATAATATTAGTATAATAGTTACTAAAAACTATTAAAACAATAAACATAATAGATTAATCATTAAGCCCTTTAGCAATCAAATGTTTTTTAACAATATTTGATTGCTAAAGGGATTAATGATTAATATATTGATGATGATAATTTTATATTAAAAATAAATTAATTAAGGTAAAACTTAAAAAAAAAATTTTTTTAAAGTTTTATCTTTGAATTGGAATGGAAATATAAAATGTCATTAAGTGAAATATCATTATGTTCTATTTTAAATATTAAAGCATATAAAATAAACTATTTACATGTATAACATTTAAATATTCTAATAAAATACTTTAATAAGGCAATATTATTATGATACTGAATTTTGAATTTTAATTCTGATTTTTCACATTTTTTTGCACGATAAGATTCTTAGTGAATATCTAAGCTTTTTGAAGCTAAAGGGTCAGAATCATTAGAAGCTATCCTTCGTTGAATGCTTAGATCATGAATAATTAGTAATTATATCTGTTCTGCATTACAATTCTGTTTTAGTGAAGGATTTGTTTAACTTCTTATTCATTGGGTCTTAGTATTTACTAGATAAAAATTTAAATGAATCTTCAAATATTTTTAGAATTTTTTATTCTAATATTATTTTTCAATTCTAATATTTATTTTATGAATATGTAAAATTTATCATTTAAAACTGAAATATTTGAATTCCTGATCTGAAACTGAAAGATTTTCTATAAATCATAAACCAATGCTTTTTAAATTTAATTATTATTAATGTATTATAGATAAATTTTATTTATATATTATAGATTATTAGAAAGTATTTAATTAAAACTATTATTCAGTGAAAAACTAATTTATTTTAATGTTATTTAAAATAATTGTTTTCTTTTATATACAGTTCTCTTGTTTATTCAACATACTATTCTTGCATAGCAACATATTAGTAGGAGCAGATTAAGCATTTGGAAACCCCAAGTAATTTTAAGATCCTCTCTAAAAATTTAAATATTTTTTTTTTTTAATTTTTTATCAATAAATTTGTGATCATATAATACAGCAAAATTTTCCTTTATTAACTGTTTTTATTAAATGTTTTTTAATATTTTATCTACTAATAAAATGTTAAAAATAAGAAATTAATTTCTTATGACCCCAAATAAATGGTTCTTGCTCTTATGCCATGATCTGCCATTGCATATTTCTACTCTGGCTATTACATTTCATCATCTTATCTAACAGTATATTTCTGCTATTATCCAGCATGGTGTGACATGTTCAGAATAATTAAGAAATAAATTTGCAATTATGTAAATTTTACAAAATATTAATTAAAATATTACTGCCTCTGAATTCTCTGCATCATATGTTCATCATATTAGTTATCATCATATTTAGATAACTGACTTGGTAACTGATGTATCTAAATATAAGTATTTATCTGTATTGTATCTACGTCTAACTATTTATTTGTCTATAATAGCACATATTAAAATTGCTAGCATCAAGCTATTGCTTTATTTAATGGAATATTTGATCTAATAGCATAGCCAAATCCCTATGCAAGTCAGATCAATGAGAGTTTACTGTATTTTCTTTTTACGTGGAAAAATAAAAAAATCATATAAAAAAAGATATTAAATATTTGAAGATTTAAAAATTCATTTTATTAAAATAAAATTAATTGTTAATTATGGAAGAATGATTTTTAGCAATGAATAGAAATTTTTTTAAGAAATATAAGATCAGCTCTGTTTGAAAATGAACATTAAATAATGTCTTATAATTTGGTATAAGAAATATTTTGTATAACTTACTATATTAAGCATTTTGATGGCATTGTTTAGGAATTTTTGCAAGTTCTGTAAATCTTGCAAGCAATATTTAATATTTGGTAACTAGAATAATAATAATTGAAAAATTATAAAATTCTCTCAAAATAACATATTTTGATCATAAGTGTCCTAAAAGTTGCTTCACCAAGAAGGCAAAGTGTTTAATTATGATTATTTTAATTTGTACCTAGATTTTTATTTGTAACAGATGATAGCATTAACTTTTGTATCAAAAATGGCCTACTACTATTAAAGCAACAAGCAAATCATAATTGCAAGGAAATGGAATTGCAACTGAAGAAATTGCAAATATAATCTTGGTAAAGCAATTCTTAAGAATAATCTGTGTAATATTTGTTATAACTATTATACAAATTTTATGATGCAATAAAATATTGTTATAGTTGTATATTTAATATACTACTATAAAGTTAGTTATAAAATATTTCATAATATAACCATAATTTATTATTAATAAACTTTTTAAATTAAATTTCAATATAAATTTAATAATTATATTATTTTATAATATGAATAACAGTTTATATACTTGAGTAATAAAATATATTGTAATAAAATGTTGATACCTACTTTAGATTTTTTTCTAATAGAATTCTTTATATTAATAAATTATTGTATCAAAATTGAAAATATTAAATTAAATTTCATTTAAGAATATTAAATTAAATTTCATTTAAGAATATTTATGTTAACTATAAATGCACAAGTCATTTAGTACATATAAATACAGTTCCAGAAAACGAACAGAACATATAAATATTCTGAAATAGTTATATATACTGTATAAGAATTTAATAAAAATATAATGCAAAAATAGCATCATTGATGAATGTTACTTTCAGTATTATAGGACAAACTTAAATAAATTATGGAAATAATATGCTAAAATTTTTTTATAAAGACCCTTGATGATCATAAAAACATTTATAATTTAAAATTAAATATAGAGTATAATTTACAGAAAGATAAAATTTTATATATTTTCTAAACATAATTTTTTTATTAAAAAAATGTTTATATTTATTTATTTACATTACATAAATTATATAGTTATCATTTTTAATTTTAATAAATATTTTCATTTAAAAAATATTTATAACAAAAGAAATACAATATAAATAAAATTAATTGCTAAACTGTTTATTTTTTAAATAAAATTAATGTTTTATTATTACATTTAACAGTAATTTGAAGTTATTTTAGCATTAATTTATGATTTATTGTTATAATAAATTCAAATCTTTGATTATTGAAATGATTAAAGATTGCATATATTTTAATCTGTCTTTACTTTTTATTAAAAATACAGGTACAAATGTAAATTGATAGTTATGTAAATATAAGTTGTGTAAATTGTAAAAATATAAATTTTAAAAATATATATCAATTTAGTTTTAAAATCAAATTGTAATCTTAATGTTAGAATGAATAATGACCTTAATCAAATATAAATAAGATTGAAGGTACTCATCATAATTAATATAATAATAAACGATGATAATAGTGTCATTGTTTATTGTGGATTTATTTCATTTTATTTTATCTTAATCATAAATATAGATAGTAGTTTAGAGCTTAAATAATCTTGAAATTAACCACAAAAAAAATTGTATACAGTATAACTAAACCTTAGTCAGGCATCAAAAATTTTTCATAACATATCTTCAATTATTAATAATAATAAAAAAACTAATTAATATTCATAAGAATAGGAAATTAATTATTGAAATGCATTATACAAAATTTTGTTTTAAATTATTGTTAAAAATTTTATATTCTTTTTATTAAGATTTTTAAAATTATTTTCTTAATTAAATTATAAATATGTCTCAAATTAAAAATTTGATAGATTATTTGATATTATTATAAAAAACAATTAAGTTATTTATATTTAATATTAAAGCAAGTTTTCATTACTTGATACAAATATTTATATTAAATACACAGTATTTCTTATTAAGTATTTATAATTTAATTTAATATTATGAATAATATGTGAATTATTGAAAGTAATATCTAAAAACTGTATTATTATTATAAAAATATGCATAATTTAATAAGTTTTCTATAATTAGCAATCAATCACAAATAAAATTTTAATAAACATAAAATAGTATATCAAAATAAAGATAGATATATTTTGATATGCTACTTACCAACTGTAAGTAAAATAGCAATCCTATAAATATTTATTTATGCTACAATTTCTACTTTTGCTATTGTTTAAATTAGAATTTTTTATACTTTATTTCAACTTCATTTTGAATTGCTTATTATATGTTTTAAATTAAGATTTAAAAGATATATCAAAGCAAAAACAAATTTAATCAAAATTTACTAAAGTTAATTTTGATTAAATTTATTTTTTTACATATTACAATAGTATATAAATTAATAATATGCATATTTGGAAATAAAATTTTGCCAAAAAAAAATTATATATATTATTTATGCTTAAAAAGAAAATAGAAATTACGAAAGAAAATGCACAAATAATTTGAATAATTTTATTTGTTGTAACCTTTTGTTTTTAAATATATCAAAATAATAAATAAATGCTAGAAAATTACATTAAGTTTTACATTATTTTTATAATTACAACTCTATATGCAAAACATACATTCCCATTTTATTTATTTTTTAATATCATATCTCTATTCCAGATATGACAGTAAATTATGGCCAAGTAATCTTCTTCTATTACTATAATGTTTTTCTTTGCAACTTAATCCTGCCAGACCCCAATGTTTGTTCTAAACACTTTTTCTTTTCACACACAAATACTGTTTTATCAACTAATTCTTCAAATCTTCAATTAACTAATTTTATCATTTTTCTTCTTTGTTTTTATATTATTCTTTATATCTTTTTTTATTGTTGTGTCCTTAAGCACATTAGTTGGAGGATTAATTTATTATTTCACAGTCTAAACCAAAATTACATCAATTGTTAGTAATAATTAAAAACATATATATATATTGTATTACATATATAAATATGAAGTTAAGTAAGAGAAAAACAGATTATTTTGTTAAAAATTATAAATTTTTAAAAATTAAACAGTGCTTTTTTTTGAAAAATTGAAAAAAAATAAAAAGATTTGAATGCATTAAAAACATAAATATCATAAAATAAGAAAGATCTAAAACAAAAGAGAAATCGAAATAACAGTATTGAATTTATATAATACGTTTCCTTTTTTATTTAAAGAATTGTTATAATTATTTAAGAATAGTGTTTTCATCAAAACTTTAAAAATATGAGTGTGTGACAGTGATCAATCACTTCGTATCGATCTTCACGGGGGCGCCACTTGTCCGTTATCGCACCATCTGCTATCATTGCATAAGTATTCAATCGAAAAATTATATTGCATATTATATTGTTGCTCAAAAAAAAAAAAAAAATTCACAAATCCCTTCATTACAGTCATCATATTGAAACTAATTTGTATTTACATTTTTGCGTTTTTGTTTTCTTACTATCCGAGAATTGACTTTATTAAAAATTTTCCGAATTAGTTTAAGTAGTAATTTTCTTATATGGTTATCAGATGATAGGAGAAAAGTGTTATCAAGTAATTTTATTGCAAGACATGTTAACTGGTATGCCATATCGCGATTGAATTTGCAGTTAAAACAGAGTAACATGGATGAATACGTTCCGAAATAATACTAAGGGATGATAACATGTTTTGAGCTATAGATACTGTATGTTGCAGTTAATAAAATTATCCGTATGTTTTGTTTAGATTACGCTAAAACTCTAGTTTCTTTAATGAATAAATCTGCCAATTTTTATCACAGAATTGTAAAAAGCAAATAATCTGAAAGAAAAAAATAAATATTAAATTCGCGTATTCCTTTCCGATTTAATAGACGAATTTTTTGACAAATTTCAGAATTGTAGCAAAATCAATCCAGTTAGCATTGGATAGAGTCTACGGTATTACCGATCTATATACGTTATATATAGACTATTTCAGGAGAGCAGATGCTGTAAAATGCCGTTTTTCTTTCGGATATCCTCGTTTCCTAAGTAAAGACAAAACGTTTTTCAGAAGATATTTCAGTTAAATCCATTGGCAGCTAAGATTTGTTCTCGCAAGTTGGATAGCTGTAAAAGTGAGCAGAAAATTTTCCTTTGAAACTGGTTTAGAAACACGACTGACAGATAGAGACCTCCCGCTGATTACCATATTTACTGCACACCTACGATAGGTGGAACACAAGTCTGATCTGTGTGACCATGACCACAAGGTCCCCTTTTTCCAAAATGTCAACAACCTATGAGTGCCGTGTCACGTGTTTGTCCGTTACCGTACCAGTTCATAATTTACTTTTCATTATTATTTCAATTATTGTTATTTGGGAATTTCGTTTTGGTATCATCATCCGCTGACGAATATCACGCTTAAAAAAAAAAAAAAAGAATATTTTCCTTTCGATAGTACGTCAAAGCGTTAAATAAAATGCATAATTAAAAAGAGGCAGACCTAAATCTTAGAAAATTCTGACAATTAATTCTTTATGATGAAAGTGGTTACAGTGCGATTAATTTATAAGCTTAATTACTAAATATTTCAACATAGAAGAATGTCTTATTCTGTAAATTATTAATAGAAATTTTTTTTAATTATAAAATTCCAAATTTATTATTTGTTTATCTGTCTATTTATGTGTGTTGGAAAATTTTTTAAATATTAATCTTTCTTTAAAATAAAAAGTTAAATAATTATTAAACAGATACTTGGGAACATTTAACACTTTTTAATGCATTCAATAATAATACTTTATAAAATATATATATATATATATATATAAAGATAGAATAAAATATATATTAATGTATTGAATTATGATAATTTAAGTTCCGACTTGCGAATTTAAAATAAAAAAAAGTTAAATATAGTTAATCAGTATTGAGGAGTTTTAAATTTATTTATAAAATTACCTTTTTTTGGATAAGTTATTCGATCGATTTTATTTTTATGATTCATGATTATCGTCGTCATTCGGTTATGCTGACATTTTCTTTTTTAACTTTAATAAAAATTTTGCCAAGTAATTTTCAATTATATAAGTTAAATTGGCCAATTCCATTATGAGAAACCGAGTTTTCTATATGTATATATATATATACTACGAATTTTTACGAATGAATGGAAAATTTTAAAATACAGAAAACACAACAAAGCATATTCGTTTAAGTAAAAAGGAAGTTTTAATAGATTTGAAATTATTATTCAGATAATTAATATATAATAATAATTTATGAACTGTATATAAGAAGCAATTTATTTTAATACAGATTTACTTGTGGTAGTTAGAACTTTTAAATATGCAAAAATTGTCTAAACATTACGTTAGATAATGAACTGAGGTTTGATAAAGATTTAAGTCAAATTTTCATTCTGAAATTATTGTGCTGACGCATTGATACACAGGTATAATTGAGATCTCTTTTTGTATTATTACTCTAATCCCTAGGGCATACATGATCTAACTAACTCGATCATTTTTTTAGCTCCTCTTAATATATCATATAGATCTTTACTTATAACCTCTACTTTATTACGTATAGGTCTCTGCTTTAGTGATGGGTCTTTAGTGGATAAATATACGGACAGAATGATAAAAATCGAACATTTTATCCATAAATTTTCTCGAGTCCATACACCCCTCTACATTTTAAATAAGAAAAATATTGTTTTGTAATTTTAACGTAAACTCCTTTCGTTATAATTGTTGTTTGTTTCAATAATTTCTTATAACGATGTTACTTTACCAATGCAATTTTATAAATAGAAAATTCGAGTTACGTAAATATGAGAGTTAAGTCTGTTATACAAACACTATAATGCACAATAGAACTTCAGTTACAGATTTTTTTTCCTAATTTTAACAATAATTTGTTGTTCTATTTAATAATAATAATAATAAATTTATATTGGAGTTGTTTTATTTTGATTATCCAGATTAGAGAGAATTTTATTACGGATAATTAATATCCGCGATAAAAATTGATATACGAGTATAAAAGAATTTTATTGCTGTTTCTTTACTAAATCTATTGGGATTTGACGAATCGACCGCATTTATATCGGTGTGGTTGCCCACAAAGATTAGTTTGTTATACCAGATTCGACCGAAAATATTTCGTAAAAAAAAAAAAAAAATTGGACGAAACTTAAATTTTATTTTCAGAAAATAGTCAGCACTAAAGACGATGATGATCGAAAATTGTACATTGATTTTTTTTCCATTCTGTAGTTTATTGTTAGTTCTGCGAAATTGGTTGATTATTGTTTCAGCAATACAACTTTCAGAATGTAGTAACTTATATATATAAGCTTTCCTGTTCGTACTCTTAAGTCTTATTTTATACTGCATATATATATATAAGACTGGATTTAATGGAGAGTTGAATAGGCCGTACATAATATTTCAAAAAATTTTCGATGTAATAGAAATGGAATTGGGTTCAAAAAACATTTGTTTTAACAATAAATCAAATCTCCTTAAATCCAATTCTATTTCTTTAAAATTCATTTCTAAAAATTATTAAGTTTTGGAATTATAATTTTTATTTAAGTTATATATATATATATATATATATATATATATAATATGCATTTACTTTAAAAAAAAAAAATTCATTTTCGATCAAAATAAATTGTTTTTCTAAGATTTTTCCTCGTTTTCAATACACAAAAAATATAAAAAGTAAGGTTTTTATGATGATCAAAGTGGTAATGTTTATCAGAGGTCGAAAGAATTAATAAGTTAATTGTAAGCCATCCACGAGTATTTAGCTTATAAAAGTTCTTATTTTTTTCTTTTTTTCTGAAAGGTTTCTTTTTATGTGGCACTTTCAAGATAATCCTCCTCTTTTTTTTAAAATGGGGAAGGCGTACCAATGAGTTAATTTTTAGCTCAGAAGTGAAATAATGAGAAGTCGCGTAGAGAGCCTGCTTAACCTTTATATACCGAGTAAAGCAAACAAACTTCATAATCTAATCATAAGTATCGATGCCTTCAACCAATAGCTATTAAAACCGAATATACAATAGGGAAATGATTTTCTTTGTTACCTCAGTTTTTCAAGACGAAGTTGAATCATAAAAGGGGAAAAATCCGTATGTTTGCTTTGATATAATCATCTTGTCTTTATATTTCAGACTAACTTTTTCACCATAATATAGTCTTTCATAGATAAAAGCAAAGTTTCAATTTATATTCTAATATTAAAAAAATATATATCCAAGTTTACATATTAAAAAAAAAATTTTTTTGATAGATTTTTTTTGTATATTAATATAGAAAACGCTAGTAAATGTTTTTATAGGAATTATTAACTGCTGTTTAATTATAAATTCGGGAATAATTTAGATCTAAATTTAAATAATCAAATGGGAATATTAATTTTTAATCGTATTTAAAGCAATAAACAATGGCGACTGTCCCGAACGTCATTTTTTCCATATTTGGTTATTAATAATCTGATAATTATATGAAAAGTAGTTCGAATTTTGGAAGTATTCTCGAATTATATTATCGACAGAGATATCTTTATAACGTAATTGCTAAATCAAAGTGTTCTGGAGTTAAATCCTGAGAGGTAACTAACCCGGAAAAATCATATTCGCTTGCGTCATTTCCGCTAGTTTGAAATAGTCTGGATATTGATTGCGTGATATATTGCGTGGGACTCGAACCCTGATTGTTCTCTCCCAATTCATGTCACGTTGATTCGTTCTTTTCGTCCTCAACAAACCTGAAAGGATCTTCCGATTATAAATGAATTCTAGGAAGTTTCTAAGTAGCACTTTTTAGCCTCGAAGTATGGAAACTGGTTTAAGTCGAATAAAAAATAAAAAAATAAAAAAAATTTGGAGAAAACACTAAACCAGTCCTACCCTCGAGTGAAGATACGGCAACACAGTAAGTTGCAATTACACCAGACGATTACACAGCTCCATCAATAGTAAGGTATAAACCACCCCCTGCCTAGAAAGGAATTCAACCTTCTCTGCGTGTAGGATGATAAAATATGCTGGTGGGCCATGAGACCCGCCCTTGTCTTTGTGGCCTGTATTTCATTATTTAACACTTCTGACTCGAAATCGTTGGTCCAAAAGTGAAAATATTTCGTTACTTCCACCATTTTTATTTTAGAATCGTTTTTAAGAAGAAGAAAAAAACCATTCAGATCGATTAATTATTTATTCGGATCAGATGCTAATAGAGATAGTACTTTGGGGAGTTTTAGACGGATGACAAATGGCGATGGCACTTTCTATTAAACCAGACGGATTGACTATAGTGTTCGGTTACTTACTAGGTGACAACGCTTCATCCGTATGCTAGAAACGTTTAGCCTCCCAGCTATCTCCGTGATGGGAGGGTTAGTAGGCCTGGCCCTATAAATAACCAATATCGATACATCCCATCTGACAGGCAGTGGACAGCAGAGTGTGGTAATGGTTATTGGTATGATAGAGCATAGCACATGAGCACGTGCAAGAACTTGTTTGTTGGCCATCTTACATGGTGGCCTTCCCGTAACGTTGCTTTGCCACTTTTCACGGCTGCAACTTGTAAACTTCAAAGTTACTGTTACAGGTAGGCCTATATACGAAATCTATTAAAATCTTATATAGGTAATAATCAAATTAGTCTCCTCTTTATAAGTCTACATTTTAATCAGTAGATCTGAGGATCTTGCAAGACGAAATTCTACGAAATCGTTACGTTACGCCGAGTTACATCGCCAATGAAGTGGACAATTGGGTTGTTCGAAACTCTTAGCGTTGGGACAAAGCTCTCGAAGTTGTCGGACAGCAGGAGGGATGAAAATACTCTCGCTTGTCCGCAGGGTAGCTCCGTCCTTGTGTTAACTACTTCAATGGAATTTCTCTCTTTCCTTTATCTCAAGACAGCAGACAAGATAACAAACTAATTAAGCATTTTTTTTTCTCCTCTCTTAGCCAACTTAGTTCAGCTACAGGTAATTAGAACATAGGCCTCTATCATTGAGTATCGTGCATTGAAAGTTGATCGTGTTTAAGTTTAAGGGTGCGGTACTTAACCCACCCCATTTTGATGACTGTGAATTTATTACGAAACTCATTACAACGACTTTGTAAACAGTTACAGTTGTCCGCCACCAAGTAGTAGTAGTTGTAGCTCTAGTAGACCATAAACAAAACTTAAAAACCTTTAAATGCTTAATATAGGCGTTGCCGATTTAACTTTGACAGCGCTAAGTGGCTAAGCAATCTGGTTAAATATACCTAAGATGATCTCGACCTTTGGGCATTTTCTGTTTTTTTACTTTTTTTAAATTATCTTCCCTACTATCGTATCCTTAAACACTTTTCATAATTTTATTCTTAGCAATTGAATTTTTAATTTGTTATTTTCGTACATATCAGTTTTATCTGTTCTCATTTTATAGTTCATTTTTCAATGTCGACCTTGGGTAGTTGTTACCTGTCTGTTGAACTTGTCATCAAGAACGCTCAATTATAGTCCGTAACTATCTTGTTCACTTTGGGCTTCTCTTGATCTGTATTAATTGAACAGGAGGATAATCTGGAGTTGAATGATTGCTTTTGTACCGCAAAAAACAAGTCAATCGAGTTTAATGCGAATATTTGAATCCGACTCTTAAAAAAAAAATGTCCAAATATTATCAGAATTCATGCGAGAATAATTTGCATCGAGTCAGAGAAGCAGATTACAGATCGGAATTCGTCGTATAGAAATGTGTATATGTATATATGTATATATATAATTGATAATGCTCCTCGCTCGACCTCTAAAACGTTAGCAATTAATTATATACCTACATAAATTATACAAGCCCATACAAAATTATGTATAACAATTATCTGTTTATCAATAATATAGATGGAAGTGTCGTGAAAAGTGAATACAACATGCAAACAATCTCCTTAAATATTCATATACAGATAAATCTAATTAGGATCACACGCGTAGGATTGATTGCATGCAGAGTCTGTCACTCATAAATTTTATTCCTATTTAGTCAACTAATTGGGATAATTAGTAAAAGTTTCTTTTAAAAAACAAACGATTGTTTTCCATAAAACAATTTTATATTTAAATATTACAATATATATAATATAACTTTCACCAGAGAAATTGTCAAATCATTTTTTGCTTAGCCAAAAAAAAAAAAAAATTGTATTTATTGATACTCTCTTTATAGCTTTTTTTTTCTTGTCTGTTGAGCTAGCTAGCATTGGCTGTTAGGTATCTTTAATTAACACCTTACTGACCTGACAGAATTAGATGGTGTTGCTGTGTAGATGATACCACAGTTTTTGTGGACAGGGTGTTGTTTACTCGAGACAAACAGTTTGAACAAATGCCGTAAAAGAAATGGCAAAGTTGAGATATTTGTTGTCTTTTTCTCTTTTTATATATATATATATGATGTTTAAAAAAAAGGAAGAAAAAAAAAAAAAAACTCAGAAGAACATTGCCCTTGAACCGTGTTTTTATTTAAGAGAACATCTGTAATCCAGAAACAATCATTCTAGAAAACGTTATCAAACATTTTATGACTTTTGCTAATAAAAATTAAAACTTTGATGGTGGATTTGAGTAAAATATATTATTTAATTGTAATTAATAGCACGAATTTAAAACAGATTTATTTATTTTATGCAAAATAATTTAAGTTAATGCCCAACGTTGTTTTTGCAGATTTTTTTGCGTTAATGAATGAGATCCCGAAATTGGGTGAGCGATGGAGAGAGCGAGAGAGAGAGAGAAAGTCTTCACCTTTTCTGTATCATGTAATAAATTTATTACTGTTAAGAAAAATAAAGTATGTATTTATTTAATGAACTTTCGTAACATTTATTTTTATATAATTAAGTGTTCATACTATAATTTAACGTATAGATACAGGTGCCTTTTTCACCGCGAAATAACAGACATCGGAAATTTCTCTTAAGAAGAAAAAAATTGCAATATTTCTTATGTCATTTCTTCTAAATTCATCTTTAACAAACAAGGTGGCATGACGTTTAGTCCAATCGTTTAATCACAGCACTGCGCCTACCTCATAACCCACAATTACATCGCCAAGCTAAAGAAAATTATCCAATTGCATGCCGGAGAAACTTTTTAATTGTT